>AJWJ01000162.1:0-43222 GCA_000277445.1 Polysphondylium violaceum
TATTTATAAAAATATTACTGGTTCAAAAGGAAGAGAGAAATCTGCCCAAAGTGAAGAAGAAACTACTGAAGAGATCATGAAAGCATTGGACGAAGATCAAGAAACTCAAGCTAAAGCTAGAAAAAGCAAGGCTGATTTCTTAGAGAAAACATATTTGGTGTTGAAAAATTACTTCACAAATCCCAATTGGAAAACCTGACGCTTGTGAATATCAAATTGTACAATTCTATAATGACTGATCTGCAGTTGCACCGTATCAAGATGTTTAAAGAAATAATAGTAACAACTGAAAATGATAATCTTAAACAAAAAGCAAAGGAATATTTGGAAGAAGAGTTAATAAGAAAATACCCTTTAGCTTACCCAAAAGACACCGAATACACTTTCCCAATACGAAACAATAATAAGACCAGTGATCATTAACAATTTTAATATTTAAATTTATAATAAATTCTTCATTTTTATATATAGCCCCATCTTTTCTATTTTTTTTTTTTTAGCCCGTTATTTTTCACAAAATTTGGAATTGCTCAAAAATTTCAAAAATATGGGGTTCAAAAGATGGGTCCATTCAAATATGGGGCTTTTTGACACTTTTGGAATTCCCTCAATTCCCTCAATGCAGAAACAGCTATATTGGAATGCAAGCTTGATTTAATTGTTTTTTATTATTAGAGTTCTCAAATATAAATGATTACATTAGCACAGTACTGTCAAACCCCAAAACGTAAGACAACCTTGGCCAGTTAAAGAAAAGTCAAAGTTATTGTTAAAACCATTTGCTCGAGAGTTCAAAATAGATTACCATAAAAGATTTTTCTATGATTATCAAACAAAGAAGATGAAAACATGAATCATTGGACATCGAAACTATCAGACCTTGTTAATGAACAATAACAATAACAATAACAATAACAATAACAATAACAATAACAATAACAATAACAATAACAATAACAATAACAATAACAATAACAATCACTTTTTTCACATGAATCAAAAGAAAAGAGAGTACCATCAGATGTCATCGACCTTATGGATTACGATATGATCCCAAGCAATGATTTTTTCAATAATTCAAAAATCATGACCGACGACCCAGATAATCTCAGATTGATCAAACATGTTGGATGCCAGGGAGGACAAGCTAGGCAAAACTTTATCTTCCCATTAGAGTATTATAAACCGGGTGTCGACACTGTGCATGCACAACACCCCCACGTAGGTCATCAAAATAACAAAAGCGATGCAAATAGCAAGCAATCAAACAACAACGATATATCAGATAATAACAAAATGATTTATAATATTTTAGATTCCAAAGTATATGGGGTAGTACAACAAAACATCCATACAAAGACGGAGAGTCCCAAGGAGAAAGGGCCATCAACTGCAATTGATAAGCCAAAGGTAGTTGCTAGTCTTGCCGCTCCAACTTCAAACACTGACGATACAAATCGAAACAACAACAGTATTAAGCAACCAGATATCGAGAAGCTGATGAACAAGTCTGCCAAGAGCAAACAGAGTGGGTCAACCAACGCCAAGGGTGATGACGACGCCGCCAAAGAAAAGTTCAGGTTAACCAAGTTGGCCAGCCAATTGGAATTTCCTCTATGCTTTTGGTACCTTCTCTTGATACCATATGTCCAACGTATTTCACCTCTGTTTTGAATAGCTGGATCTTCTTTTGACTGACATACATTTGGTTTTTTTGAAATAGGTCTAGGACTGTGTTCATTGTGTTCTTCAAGAGTGTTGCTAAAAATCACAATGTCACCAAAGTATGCAACGACAAACTCTTGGAACTGTCTGAGTAGTTCTTAAACCCAGTGATTGAAATAACCTCGTAAATTTCTTCATGCCAAACGGCGCGCGTTTAAATTGATATATTTTGCCATTAGCTTCGAACGTCGTGTATTTCAAAAATTCCCTTTCTATATTTAGTAGATGGGTAACAACCCTGACTTCATGTCTATCACTGTGTAATATTGGTAACCGGCGACTCTCATCTTGATGTCTGGATTTGTGACAGGTAAACGTAGAGTTTGGTTGCTTTGTTGATGGGTTTATAATCTACCACCAATCTGTTGTTAGCTGATAGGGAGGCGATGTATTTTGGCTTCTCTTTGTTATCTCCTGCCTCTAGTAACATGCCTCGCTGGTTCTTCCTAATATAGTATCTCTTTGTTCTAGTTGGGATATCTATTGTGGAACGGTGGAGGCACTTTATCATCGAGCCCGAAAACTTAAGATAGAGAGCTCCTAGCGATAGTCAACGCGCTAGAGTGGATGCTAAGAGGAAAAGAATTCACCATATTCACTGACCACGTGAATCTGGTTTACCTAGAAAATTCAAGGGATAGAGTCGGTAGATTAGAAAGATGGTCTAAACTCATCGCATATGAGGTCAAAGTATATCAAGGGAGAGACAAATTATATTTCAGATATGCTCGAGGAATGCAAATTTTTATTTAGAAGTAGAGTCATAAGAACACCAAAAGAAGAAGGAATGGCTCCAAGCCTTAATCAGAAGAGACGATGTCGTCAAAGACAACGATGGATTATTATATCTTGTCGACAAAGGAAAAGATTACACCTAGTAGACGACAAACAGATAGAAACCATCCTTCAAGAAGCTCATGCAACGACATTCGGTGGTCACGTTGGGCAAGAATAGATTGGCAGCGCGATTGAAAGACCTATACTTCTTCAAAGGGTTCTGACTGTGATAGAAAAATTCATTAAAGCCTTGGTGTTGAATGAAGTCATCAGTTGGGAAACGAATGAAATATCATTGGCGGTGTGAGGTCCTTCAAGATATGCAAGATCGAGCAATAAAGATTTTTTTCGCCAAAGTTGGTCCACAAAGTCAATCCTAATTCCAAGGAAAGAGTGGAAAGTATATTCTCCAGTCCAAATATCGATTAGCATGTGGAAAAATTGCAGCATTTTTTAATATTTGAATAATGACTTCTTGTTTTCTATCCAAGTCCTGTTTCTGATGGTTGCAGGGCACGGGAGTAAAAAGTTTGACCGGTTGAGCAACGATTGGGAAAAATCTTGAAATTCTTTTGAAGGGGTTGGAGAAATTGTAAAACTCCGTCGTCCTTGCTACGGTGTTCTATTATTGTAAAAAATATGAAAAATGTTTATAAAAATAAAATATAAATTAACAAGTTCAACCGCAAATAATAGATGGGAAGGGAGCTTTACCATTTTTTAAATGAAGAAATAGGTTATAATAATTACCCCTGAGAGCAGCAATTTTATAGCATCCTTTTTCTTTGCACAGTGGGGGAAAAGTTAAAATATTGTGACAATATTGCTAACTTTGTGGATTTTGTGTTTCGAGATCCAACCATTTTAATATTTATATAATTGAAATGATGAAAAACAGGTAAAAAAGAACTCCTTTTATAGTGAAAAAAGCATTGTTGATGTTAACATGTTTTATAATAAACAGCTAAATTTTTAAATTTGGTGAAAGGTCCTATAGATGATATATATTGATATATTTAAAAAATACAATATATAGGTTATATTAAATAACATTTAAATTTGAAAAGAAGATATCCTCTGAGATGATAAATGGCTTGTGTTATTTAAAAATACAATGATTCTAGCGGTTAAATTTAAAAAGATAGTTCTATATCCTTGTTATATTTAAAAATCTAATCAAAAGATTTTATGAAAAAGCCAATATTGAAGATAATTATTTAAAGAATGGAATTGTGCAATTTATTAGAAATTTCTTATATGAAGATGGCAGGTAAAGCGTGGGTACTACCAACCACATCAGATTCTCTCAAGAATCACAACCAAAGATTCAAAGAGAGTAAAAATAACACCACAATCACAATGTAATGAAGAATAAGCAAAAAAAATAACAGAAAAAAAAATAAATAAATCTAAATTGGATGGAAGATAAACACAAGAAGATGTCTAGTGAAAGAATTAGCAAACATACATTGAAGAATATGGAAATGGCAGGCATTAACAAGAGATTCAAGGCGCATTCAATTCGTCATGCTATGGCATCGGCTTTAGCAGATTTGAATGTGGATAAGGAAAGAATCAGAAGTGCAGGGCAATGGAAATCGAATGTATGCATGGACAAACACTATTTTAGATCTAATAGAACCATCGATGCTTTACAAGAAATAGGAAGTTTATTATAGTTTGGTTCCATCTCTGTACGACCCATGTTTTTTATGTTGAAAAATTTATTTGTCGATAAATTAACGAATTTATGAAGTTTATTTTTTAGAAAAAATGAGAATAATTATGAAACATAATTCCCGCCCACCCACAACCTTAATATATGATTAGTAGGAGCACATTGATCTATGGACTAAAGATTTCAAGAGGGTTTTTGGGTTTTATACTCAAGCTCAGAATTCAAATAATGATCAAATTTAATAAATTATGAATAAAAAAAAAAAATAAAAAAAAAATAAAAAAAAATAAAAAATTTTACAAAAAAAATCACACACTTAGGAGGAAATGATATTTATTTACATATTAGCAGAACCAGGAGTTCCTTGTTCTAAATTAGGTTTTTCAATGATAGATGGTTTACTATTAATCAAAGTAGAGGAGGGACTTTTAGCAATTGTTTTATATTGAGCAATTATAGATTGAATTTGTTGTTGTTGATTCATTATATTTTGAAATTCACTAGATTGTTGTTGAATCAATAATTTTTGGAGGTCCTGCTGATTCTTTTGTAGTTGAGACATTTGTTGACTTTGAAGTTTTTGAATTTCAAGTATGGTATTCAAGGCTAAATCAACTTTGTCACTATAGTTAATACCTGGAGTTTTAGGTGAAAATGTAATTTCAGTTGGTGTTGATTTCTTATATTGAAGTCTTTGTATCACTAGAGGTGAAACTTTGTTGGGTGATGATGGAACTATTGGAGGAGCATAAAGAGGTGGGGGTGGAGGTGGTAAAGAGTTTGGCGGAAGAACTGGACTAGGAATAGGATTGGATGGGGCAGGTAATGTAACTATTCTAGAATTTGATGTTGATGGGGTTTTAATTTGATTTTGAATCTCTTTTAAATCAGTTTCGGAGAATCTAACAGAAGATGGTCTATATTTCTTTGATAAATCTGGATTGGAAATAGATGTTTTCAATATACCAGATGTGGATAATGATGGGGTTTGGGCTTTAAGATGTCCAATATCCAAAGAAGGAGTCACTGTTGATGTTGTTGTGGTAGGACCTGTTTTTGGTACTTTAAAACTTGGTTCTTCAACAATTGTATTTGGTACATGAGATGGAAGAGGTGGGGGAGGTGGAGGGGGAACCATTTGTGGTGGTTGTTGAGAAATGGTTGGCATTGAAGTAGAATGAGATAGAGTTGTATATGGAGTATTAATAGGTGGATTATAAAGATTTGGATCTCTAAATCTTTGAGGGATTAAGGTTTCAGGTGGTTTAGGTGGATTGAATCCTTGTGATATCCAAATTGGTATCTCCATATTTTGATTTGGTTGTTGAGCTAAAAGATTTGCTAAAATTGGATTTAAATCATTTCTCATTGGACCAAGATCATTTTGAAAAATAATAGGCTGAATCTTATTATTTTGATTATTAACGCTATTATTTGGATTAAAATAATGAATTGGATCATTATATTGAAGTGGATATGGTTGAATAGTTTGGACCAAAGGAGGAGGAGGAGGTGGTGGGATTGGAATAGGATCTTTAATTTCAAAATCTTCACAATCAGCAACGGTAGGATTAAAAATTTTACAATACTCTAAAATCTTTTCATAGATATAAGTTTTTTCAGCACCAGTACATTTTAAAGTTGCTTCGACTTGTTTGTTTTTCTTTTTTGAAAACATCCCAAGCTTTTTACTCTTGTTTACCTTGATAACAATTCTACCACCATTCTTTTCATTCTCATTAATACCAATGATTTTTGCATATTTAACATCGAATTTAGTTCTAAAACCATCAGTGTCATAAAGACAGACAATTCTCTTATTTGTGAATAACAATGTTTTCTTATTTCTATAAATCAAATGAGAAATGTATCTTTCATCTTTTGAAACTACTTCCATAAGAGGTTGATTAATTTGGTCAGCAGCAATTCTCTTTAATTTACCAGCGGTAATAATATATGTAAGAAATAGAAAATGACCATATGATTCAGAGGCATCATATGTTTCCAATGGAGAATCACTAAAAAGAGGTCTAGGAAACCTTACTCTCTTTCTTTCAATGTTTAGTTGAGTAGAGTTTTTAATACCTTCTGATATTTTACTGGCAAAATCAAAACCTCCCGATACAGGTTTTAATACTAAACCAGCAGTTCCTTTACCAATACCTTTAAAAGCACCTTTGACTCCTTGACTTTTACCACCTTCGTAGGGTAATCTAACAAACCCAGTTAAACCACGATAAACTCCAGTTTTAGCAGCTCTAGCTCCAAGAATAAGACCTTGCATAAAGTTATTTGGTGATTCGCCAATAATATATTGTCTTTCTAAAATATATCTTTGATCCATAGACATTGTAGAAATGGCTTTGCCAGCACTTGCAGTAAATTTAGCACCAGAATCAAACAAACCATACACTGAATGTTTTGCTAAACTTTTACCACCAGTACCAAAGCTAGCACGATTACCCATTAGACCTCTGCCAATATTTACAAAAAACTCTTTAAAACCTATACCAAAGTTGGTAACGAGCCCAACTGGATTACCAAATAAATTAAAAGCACCCAATATTTTGTATACTTCAGAGAGACCTTCATTAATGTAATGTCTAAATATAGGGGCCAATAACTCTTCATTTGAGCCAAATGCATGATTTAAATGGAATTTGTTTAAAAATATATGAGCTTGTTGAAAACTAACCAATACAAAACCAATTCTTCTAAAAGAACGTACCATAGGGGCTTGTTCAAGACTACGAATTGAACCAGATTTATTTGATAAATCAAATGTAAGATAAATTGAAAGTGGATCAATTGAAAGTGTTTCAAAATACATCTTTTTACCATATAGGGATGGTAAAGAACGATCAACCATATCATCAATAAAACCATCACCAATATCAAAAGAATAAATTGGCGTAAGCATATCCATATTATGAAGTGTTGTTTTTGTTTTCTTATTTCCTGTCCAAAACGAAAAATCCAAAGAGTTAGCAAATTCTAATAAAACATATAAAAATTTCTCTTCAAGCTTAACATTTATCTCTTGAATTTTAACAGATACATGATGATAATAATCAATACTTTTCACTATATTATTTAAACATTATGATTAATAAAATAATAATTAATAAATAATTAAATAAATAAATACTTTTCATTGATCTAACGATTCTCATATGAAGAAATGGAGTATTGGGAATTGAAGGTTCACTAAACATTAAAACTGGATGGGAAAATGGTGTTACTTTTGATAATTGATTATCAACTTGAGTATTCATGATTTTCATTTCCAATTTTTGTAAAAAGCTACTAATAAAATATTCACACAATATTTCATCAACAGATACATATAAAAGTTCAGTTGGATTTGAATTGATAAGAGATATACCAACACCGGTTAGATGAAGTCTAAATGATTGTCTAAGAGTTTCTTCATATTTATCAAGTACCAAAGTAGTTTTATCAGATAAAATCAATACTCTAGTAGATTCTTCAGCTTCAACAGTTACTTTGATTGCAACCGATTTTCCTTCATGATAAAATTCGATTGGTTTAAAGGTTTTAATTTTATCAACTTTAAAACTTGCTCTATGTTGACCAAATATATTAACCTCTAAAATATGTTCGTCCATTGGATGTTTCCAAACATAGGTTAATGAAGAATTATCTTTGATATCGATCGATTCATCTGTTTTCTTTTGACCCACACTGATTTGATAATCTGTATTATTTAAAATCTTGTAGGGTGGTTCACTGAGTTCGGATATCAAAACCAATATAGTTGCAACTTCAAGATTTGTTTTAATTCTAAGATAGGGCGCACAGGGAATACTAGGTGACTTTTCACCATCAACAATACTAAAACAAAAATCTGAAAATGTTTGAATGGAAAATGGAGGAGACCAATCAAATCCTGGATGATCAATTTTGTATTTAAGATTAAGATGTCCATTTTCAACAAAATAATAAAATGGAACAGAATCCAAAGGTTTAATTCTAATCAAGGTTGAGTCTGTATGATCACCATTTTGTCTAACGAAAATTGGATATGGATGTAGATTATGGAAAATGAATCTGGGCGTAAACACTACAACTTTGGTCTTTAGATTTGGGGCCAAATCAACAGAAATACCAATATGATAGGTTCTCAACATATTTTTAGCGCCAACATGATGAGATTGTATAGCCAATGTACCTCTATCACCAATAGCAGTAATAGATATTTTATGTGACCATTTAGAATTACCAACTCGAAGACGAATAGAATTATCAACATCCTTATTCTTTTTAAAAGAGAACAAAAGGGGATACTCTCTTTTTTGATGCCATTCATACCAATCTTCTGCTGGAACAACTACATCCTTATTTGAAGTATCAACTGTTTCATCGTGATTAAGATAAAATACACTGGCCATATAATCTTTGGATCTATAACTTTTCTTTGTTGACAAATTTAACCCAGATTTGTTAAATATCCAATATTGATTATAGAGTAGTAATACTCTTTCACCTTGTAGTGAAATAAATTCCATATTTAAATGAAGTACATTTAAATTTAAATTCTTTGAATCATTAATACTGATGATTTGAATGGATTGATTATCTTCTTTTTCGGAAATAGATTTAACTTCACTCCATTCACCTTTGTTGTCTTGATTCTTTTCAATCTTTAACATAAATTTAAATTTATCAATAATTGGAAGATCATAGACTTCAATCTTTGATTCTTGCTCTGCAGTTGATTCAAATTCTTTTCTTAAAATTGGTATGTTTTCTACTGGTGTCTTTAGTTTATAACTAATTGGATATGGGAGTAAATTCTTGATCTTTAACATTGACGATAAACTAATAATTATACAACCATCTTGTTCATAGAAAAAACATTTAATGTAAATTATCTTTTCACCACTCTTGGAGATACAACTAAACTTTTCATCTTTGTTTTCAGAGATTTCATTGATGTTTAAAGTTTCTGTGCTCCATTTAAATTCATCTGAAGAAGGTTTCATTTTTAACAAAACATTCTTCATACGATTAATTGCCAATGGAGCTCTCTTTTGACCAACTTTAATAACTGTAGAGTAATTTGGAGTTTGAGCATCACCAAATCCTGAAGTAACTGTGGCAATATCAATAGGAAAAGAGGTTTTGTTATGTAAAACCAATGGAAAGTAAATACTAATATACTTTGTTCCTTTCTGAATTGAAACATTACAAAATAATTTCGTTGAACTTGTACTATCTAGAAAAACAGGATATTCATAGATTTTAATTTTATCCATTGGTATAGATATTGATTTCTCTACTCCTAATAATTCAACGGCTAGAACTAATTGACTAAATGTATCAAGATTAATTTGAACATCTGGAAGGAATTTAATTGGTGAGCTTTCTCCAGAGTTTAATTCAAAAAATGTACCATAATTTTCAATAATAACGACACGAGCTTCAGAATTTGAATCATCTTTGGAGATACCTTCCACTGGTTGACCACTATGAGTCTCTAATCTATATCTTAATCTTGAGCCTGTTTGATTTTGGATAAAAAATGGGGCATAACTCTTTTGTTTTTTATGTTTCAACTTTTTAATTGTACCAATCAGTGAAAATCTAGTTGATTCTCTCTTCTTTTTCTTTTCATCTCCGCCATTGGCTACAATTAAATTGAATGGATATCCAAATTCTTTACTATAAGTTTGAAGAAATAAGCTTAGATTGTCCATCAATGGAATTGTAAAATTGATATTTAACAAATCTGTTGAAACCAAATCAAAAGACAATTCTTTTCCTAAACCCATCATCGCTTTAAATAACCAAGGCTCAATAAATGGCTCCCAATAAGCAATACGATTATTAAAATAGTCCATAGAAAAGACTGAATCAAACTCTACATCTATTTTGTTTGACTTTATCATTGACTTACAAAATCCATATGCAATCTTTATATTAAATATTGGGGTGTTCATCTTGTGTTTACTAAGATCATCCATAACAATAATAACTAAATTCTTTAAACTAATCGAGATTTGTGTAAAAGTTAAATTTGCTGTAAAAACTGTATTACTATTGTTTTGATTACTACTATGGGGTACTATTGATAAATCTGGTTTTTTAACTATAGCTCTAGATAATGGATCAGATGATACGGAAGAAGAGGAACTTGATGAACCAGAGGTTGAGCCTTCAATTTCTGGATCATAAAATGAACCTTTTTTTTCAGAAACTCTTGCTTGATGAGCTCTAATCATTTCAACAGATTTTGTTTTAATTTTATAAAATTGATTTGTATGTCTTTCTATTTGAGGATTAATTGGTTTGATATTGTTGTTACTATTATCATTATTATTATGTATAGCTATTGAATTTTTCCTCTTTATATTAATTGGTATAGGTAAATCAACTTTTGAATTTATAGTTTGTGATTCTCTAAGTTTAATACTTTCATCTGTAATATCTTTTGATTTACTACTATCATATATAATTTTTTGTAAATTATCATAGATATCCAATAGATACTTGTAAGATTTACCAGAGAATACAAGAGAAAGGTTATTTAATTCACAAAATATAAATTGGTTACCTTCAGGAACAAAACAAAGATGGATATTAGTTTTAAAACTCTCCAAAAATAACTTTGCAGACTTGTTTAAATCAAACCAAAGAAAATGTGTAGAGTGTTTAGGTGGAAGGATTTCTTTAATACTAGCTGCCAAAATTGATCTACTTATATTGAGATTACTTTCATCTTTAGCTTTTATACCCAATAGACCTTTTTGACAATCGTAATCTAATAAAATCTTTATCATACCATCAGCACCAAATTGCATACTAATACCCAATTGTGAACTCATTAAAAGAACCAAAGGATTCTCTGTTGATATTTCACCAATCATTATATTTGCACTTTTAGCTGATAATTCAATAATCATATAAAGCTTCCATTCCTTTTCATAGGTCCTTTTTGATGAATTTAAAATTTCATGAGAGCTTGACAATGGTGGTGGTGGGGGTGGTGCAAGAGGTTGATTTTGTTTTGAAATTTGATTAATATTTAAGATTGAATCTGGATCCAATATTGGTGATAAAAATGTAATCAACTTGGCCATCCAAAACAAATCACAAAATACATTTAGTTGTTTAATATCAATCTTTATGTTTATGAAACCAGATTCCATATTAAAACTAAGGATTTCAAACGGAGCTTCAACAAATGGTTGATTAATCATTCTGTGCAATGTTGGATCTTCTTCAGCAGATAAACCAATATTTATTATTTCTTGATAGCCTTCGGGTGGTACTATTAATCTATTTTTATCTCGTACACTTATCCCAGTTACTTTAATACCAATAAAAGTGTCACCATTATTAAAAATACTACAATAAATGTAGGGTTTACTAATTAACATTGAAAAGAATCTACTATCATTTGTTTTTTCATCTTCAAAATTTAACTCTACAAATTCTTTAATATCCAACTTGATGCTTAATATTTCATTTAATCTCTCTACAGTATTACCTTCTGATGGTGGAGGAGGAATAATTGTTTGATTTAAATTTTGTTGATAAATATTGTATAAAAGATTATATTGATATTGAGAGAGAGTGAGATGAATTTTTGTGATTGATAAAATGGTTTCTATACTTTTATCTTTTAAAGAAGTCTCTTGAGAATGAAGAAAGCTTAAATCAAGTTTGATTGGATCAGATATAATGGGATCGAGAACATCTTCATATTGAGACGATAAATTTACACCATATACTTTTACGTTTATAGATTCTGTTCTGGGATTCATTTGATCCAATGTTAAAATCACTTTACCAACACTACACCTAAGTGATGATTTTGATCTTGAATTCTTTGGAATAATTAACACATTATTATCAATGACAATTTCTAAATTTGTAAATGTTTTCTTTTTTTTCACAATCTCTATTATTCTATCTTGATCATCTTTAATTTCATCTGCTGCTGATAATATTATTTGATCTTGATTATCAAAACTATTGTTATTCTGATTATCATTATTATTATCATTATCACTCTTTTCCTTTTTCTTTTCATTGCCATCTACAATTGCCATAACTTGAAATAAAAAAGGAAAATATTTCTTAATTGCACTAGAAATATCATGGATAAAATTACGAATAAGATTGATAGTTTGAAATAAAAGTGTAGTTTGAATTTTACCAATATTTAAATTTATCAATTGATTAAATCCCCACTCATGAGCTTTTTCGAGAGAATGAGTTACAATATGCATATTGACAAGAGGTGAATTTAAAAGATTTTGAGATTTTTGTGATATCAAGATATGGGGATAAACGCCATCCATATTTGTATAGTCTATAAATCTCATATCTCTAACAACCAAATCAACATCTACCAAAGGTAGTTGAAATAGACCATTAATAGAGATATCTTCAAACTGAAATGAAATTAAATCAGATTCAATGGTACTAAGTGTAAAAGCAAAACTTGGAACTTTGAATTGAATTTTTGTTTTCAAATCATTTGGATCAAATTCATTGACTTCTAGCTTTTCAGACATTTTTCTTCTTTTCGGATGAGTATGAACTCCAATTCTATTCTTGTACAATGAACCTTCTACAGTGAGCAAACTCTTTTTCTTTTGATAATATCTATTTGCATCAGAAACAATGGTACCCATAATTGCAATCAGAGCCATTGCACATTCTTTTGGTATATTAATCTTTACAAATTGAGTTTGAATTACCAATATGAAATCAATGTAATCATATTCTAAAGAGTTTTTACTAATACTAGTTGCTACAATTGATAATGGATACTTTGAATTTGCTTCATTACTATAATTACGTGGTGAATTGTTTGAGTTGCTTCTATGATGAGATTGTGGACATTTATCAAATGTACGATGAGGAAATATACTGAGAACAGGTGTAATTGAATTTGAATCTCTCATCTCTATAAAAGCCAAATCAACTTGAACATTCATATGCATAAATTTAGCTAAACTTCTACATCTTAATTTATCCAATTGAAAAGAAACTGTTGAAGATTCCAAATAATGTAATTGCATATTAATGGATTGAGCAATGAAAAAAAACCTAAGCAAAGTCGTTTTGGTAAGTCTTTCTTTAGTTTTTTGTCTAGAATTTAAAATAGATCTTGAATCGGAAAACAAAGAGAAATGAATTTCAAATCCTTTTGATTTCTTTGTTTTAATCTGTACTGTTTCATATTTATCTGCCAACTCTTTTCCACTTTTCCTCTCCATATCCATAAAATAACCAAGAATACCATTTTTACCAATAATTTTTGCGATTTCATATAAATCTTTGTCTGATATATTGACTTGAATCTTTGACAATTCAGATTTACACTTAATTTGAGGCAACTTTAAATCATAAGGTCTGGAACAAAGCTCTATAAATGTATTTAAATTGAACGGGGAAACAAGATAATTATAATTTGAAATTTGTGAAAAATTGCAAATCTTTACATTGATGTCGGTGATGGTAAATAAAATTCCATCATAAAATTGAGCATTATTTACATTTATAGATATCTCATTCCAATCTGAATCATCATCAACTGTTGTATCTTGAGTCGTTTTTTGATTATCGATATTTATATCCATATGTTCGGGATATCTTGAATCTTCATCCATTCCTTGATTAATGGTTTTCCTATGTTGCTGAACATAATTCTTTAGATAAGATTGTGTTTCAATTGGTGTATCTACTTGAGGAAGTGTACAATTATCTCTCCACCATTTCACACGATCCTTTAAAATACTAACATATCTAGCATATCTAACATCTTCAATACCTTCATTTGATTGATCATTAATTTCAGAGAAATCCAACGATTCCCATTCAGAGTTGTGCGGCTGAGTTTTAACTTGAAAATTTCCGAGATTACATACCAATAGCAATGTGTCTTCTTTGTCATAAGATTCTGGAAATACTACGGATGGGATGCTAACATCTATATTTATATCTGCAACCTTTTGATTTCTAATCAAATGTTTAAGTTCAGAGATTAAAAACTCTTGTAATATTTTAATTCTCTTTATAACAGAATATTTTAAACTATCTAAAGCCTCTTGATTACCATGTGTAAAAAATGGAATCATGGTATCTACAAATAATTTACTATTGATAAAATAAACTGGATCCAACTTCATCGTTATAAAGTAATCTGTTGGCTCTTGAGGCGGATTTAATATAATATATAAATCAAATATCTTTTTCTCCAATTCTAAATCTATACTTGAACCCAAATGACCATTAAAACTGTGCTTCTCTACTATTATATTTTCAAATTTGGTATTTGGACTACATTTATCTATGATATTAAATGAACCAGCCGAGAATTTCAATCTAGTATTATAAGCTTGTTCAAAAAATAGATTTAATTCTTCAATTTCAATGGTTGAGAGAGCTACTACACTTTGCTCATCTCTCCAATCCAATATATTGATGGATAACTTTTTAATATTTGAACTAAAGTTGAATAAAATTGTATTTTGAGGTTTTCCGGCCAATTTTTTTAAATCTAATTTTAAAAATACTTCCAAAAACTTTAATTCCTCTGAATTTAATGTTATTTTATCATTGGTTTCTGAAACATTCTTGTTCTGAAATCCAAACCAACCACCTAACCACCATCCACCACTTTCTGATATATTTTCAATTTCTTCTTTTCTTTTTAATTGAAATTCTTTTTCAGATATTGTTCTAAATAAAATAATATCTTCATAAGTTACACTTTTTTCAATTTCTTCAATTAATTTTGTTTCTAATCTAGATAACTATAAATAAATAAATATTATTTTAAAGTTAATAAATAATTTTGAATGAATTATAAATATAATATTTACATCTCCTTTTAATTCTCTTTCAGTATATAATTTTATATAACATTCTCTTAATTTTCTATTTTCTTCAACTTCTTTCCAAGTTGTTTCACCTGCTTTCTTTTTTTTAATATCAGAAAGAATTGCTTTAAATGCAAAATGCCACCATTTCGTTGCATTACCATGAATTGGAACCAAGGGTCTAAACTCTTTATACTTTAATACTCTTCTCCAATCTTGTATAAATGATAATAAATTTAACATATCTCTGTATTGGATATCCATTAAATGAACATCAATCTGTTTTAAACCAATAGATATATTAAACTGAGTCATGGCAGAACTAAATACCCCATCATTGGTAACTGTTTCAATTTCTTTTTCAACCAATATAATTTTGAGAAATCCAGAAACCGGTTGGACCAAATACTTGTGTTTTACTTTCACTTTTTGTCTAGGAATCGAATGCATTAATAGTACATCCATATCTTCTGGTGTTACGCGTTTAGTTTGACCAAACATCGAATCCCAATAGATTGAAAAATTAAATATTGAAGCCAATTTATATGATGTAACCTGATCTACAACCTGACTATTGTGAATATCTTCAAACTCTCCCTTGGCTCCACTATTATCATTTTGATTTTTAAATGCAGATGAAGCTGATTCATGCATAGAATATTGAAACTGTTCGGGTAGTGTACCATTTGAACCCTTTTCCTCATAATTTTGTTTTGTTGGTATCCATTGATTATCAGTCGAAGTAAATGAAAAGGCTTCCAATGTAATACCAACTGAAAATGATTCTCCTGGTGATGTTTTGAAATCTTGATAACAAATGTGAATATTATTAACTTGTAAACGAAGACATTTTAATATTTTCTTTAGAAAACGAAATTGAAATCCATCTGCACCTAGACCTGAGAATTCTCTGCTTTCCTCTTGTAAAGTACTCTGAATTGTTTTTAAATCCTCTGAACTGATTGTATTTGAATTTTTAGTATTGCCATTATTATTATTCTTGTCACCCAATGTAGCGTCTGATCCAGAGAACCTATGTATATCTCTTCTACCAAATAAAAGAAATATTCCATCAACATTTACAACAATTGGGTCCTTTAGAAATCTAAGCCAAGGTATACTAATTACCACTCTTTTAATAACACCACTTTGTAATTCAAATGGAAGGTCATTTGATTCAAAAATATCTTTTTTAATTTTTAAATTCTCTAATACTATCTCCCCCTTCCAAAATGGCAAAGACAATGTATCTAATCCTTCAATATATTTACCCAATAACTTTTTTAATATACCTGGTAATATTTTTGATGCCATTTTATTATTATTATTTTTGTTCTATTTTAAAACAATAACAATGTATCATAAATTATTTTTGATCCTCTATTTTAAATTACACATTTTAAAGATATATAAATATTTAATTCATATTATTATATTATTTATATAACCAATTACCTTAATAATACTGCATCTATCAAGTCGTCAATCTAATAGATTTCAATACACAATATAAGAAAAAAAAAGAAAAAAGAAAATAATTATCGACAATTATTTATTTTGTATATGATAGATATATAATAAATATATAGTCTGACTTGAAGAGTGTGTAGAAGGAATGATTAGATTTGTATTTTTTTTTTTTTTTTTTTCCTTTCTGCTATTAGTATTCAATAGAGATTATGTGTGGTGAAATTCTCGTTGAGTTAAAGTATATGAGTGAGGATAAATGTGAGTGAGTGGGTAAGTGGGGGATAAGAGTGGTAAAAAATAGAATAGAATCATTTTTGTATAATAGATATATTTTTTGTAGTCCAAAACACACTCCCACTTTCCCACACTAATTTGGAAATTAGCTCATATGAGACATTGTGTTATTTGAAAAATAATCATGATAAATAATAATCATCAAAACAAGACAAAAGATAATATGAAAAACTATAATGAATGAGGCAATGAAATGAAAAAGAAAATTCAGTTTATTTTTTTTTTTTTTTTTTTTTTTTTTTTTTTGATTAAATTTTGCAAATACAAAAAAAATGAATTTTTCAAAGAGATATATAAAGAGAGAGAAATGGTTGTTTATAAATTTTTAGGAAATAGTAATAATACAGGAGAGTCATCAGATCAACAACAAGTTATAAATGAAGTTGGCTATTTATCTAAACTTTCAGATGAAGCACTTGTACAATTGATAGAGATCTTGTTTGAATTTCTTATCGTGCAAAAAGCAGAAGTATTAATGAACAATATATCAAACTACTCTTCACAACACTCTATCAATGAAAATACCTTATCAAATATATTTAGAAGCACATTATATGTAATTAAAGGATGCATAAAGAATAATGTTACACCATCACATTTAAAAGAAGATTTAATATCAATGAAACTTGGTGATGAACAAGCTGAAATTATTTCATCAAGATATAAATTAAACTTTATTGGTCTCTCACGTTCATTTGTAGGTAATTCTTTATCCGTAAATCAAGTGTTAGATATGCAATGGAGATTTGGTGTAACTACTGCAACAAGTGAAAATACTTCTTCAAAACAACAATCAAGTACATTTTTACAATTAAAATTAGTTTTAGATAAAGGTGATAATATAAAAGAAGATGTTCATATGGGTATTTATTGAATAATTATCATTATTAATATTACTGTTATTATTGCTATCTACTTATTAATCATTTTTATAAAAACATTTTATACATATCTATAATAATATATATAGAATTAACATTACCTCAATTTTATCAATTTTTAAAAGAAATGGAGAAAGCAAAATCAAGTTTAGAATATTTTAATTAAAAAAAAAGAAATTCTAAAATAAAATAATAATAGAAAAATCTAATCTAGTTTGTATAAAATATTATATATTATATATATATATATATATCTTATTATCATGATAATAATGATGCTTTATTAATATTATCAATATTATTTGATAAATGATGATAATTACAATGTTGACAAGAATGATTTGATAAACTTTCTAAATAAAAATCAAAAGTATCAACAGGAACCAATTCTTTAATTTCAAAAGGTGAAATTAAAACTTGGCAATCATCATGAGGACATACTAGGTTTTCCAAACAATTTGTTTCTATATTTAATGTTATATAAGCCGATGTACATTCTTTACAATATGAATGATTACAATTAAAAAATTGAACAAAACTATAAAAAAACTTATTAGTATGAAATGTAGGTTTTAAATTGTTTACAAAACAAATACTTACTTTATAAAAGTTTGACTTGTATTACATAATGAACAGGTCTTAAAATCGTCATCAATATTTAATCTATCATATTGAACAATATATTTAATTACATCAAAATTTTCTTTTTTATATAGTTGGGGAATTGAAAAATGATAATTATCTTGAACTTTCTTTTGGTCTCTATTTGGCTCAAGAGTTGTTAAAGACGATAAAGAAAAGTTATTATTATTATTTTTACTTGAGCATGATATAATATTAAATAGATAAATTGATTGATTTTTTAACCAATTCACCCAGATTGATATAATTGGCAGTGATGGATTCTTTTTAATTAATTGTTGTAATTCAAAAGAAAGTAATGAAACTGCTTCTGAATTTAACCATTCACAAGAAACTTTCCAATCCGGAGATGATATTAATGGATAGTTTTCATTAAATTTAAAAGTTAAATGAATTGGAGGTAATTTACTAATAAAAACTGGTGTAAATGATTGTCCGCTCTCCATTGTTTTTAAGAAAATTGGTTGATTTGGCAAATTTGGAACAATAGTAATCTATTTTTAAAAAAAAAGAATATTAATAATTTATTGTAGAACAAATAAACTTTGAAGTTCCCAATATAAATACCTTATAACTATTATTATGTAATAATTTAAAGTTTTTTTATATAATTGTTTTAAAGTAAAAAGTTCATTTTGTTGAATTTTATAATTAAAATTTTTTATGATTTCATCATAATGAATTTGTTTTTGTGGTGGAGATGATTTCTTTTTTTCTTTTTTATTTTGTTGTAGATGTTGATGTTGATGATGATCATTTGTTGATGAGGATGAATCAAGTGATAAAGATGAAAATAAATTGGTAACTGATTGAACATCAGATGAACCTTTTTTAAAAATTAAAGTAGAGCTTTCCATTGTATTTAAAAAAAGAAAGGATATATTAAATTAAAATAAATAAATAAATAAAAAGAATAATGAATTCTTAAATAGTTTTACACAATGTGGAACAAGAATTCAAAAGTCACACAAAATAATTTAAATATTTAATAACAAGAAAGAACTACCATTGAACAAGAAAAAAAACTTCTATTTCAAGTTATAGATAGCCTATTGATGATAGTGTTAATATCGCCACAACCAACAAAAATATTAATATCTATAATTGAAAAAATAGAAAATTGAATTAAAGAAAAAAATAGAAAAAAATATTTATACAAAAACAAACACCATTGATAGGAATGTTTTATTGAAAAAAGAAATTGATACGATCCATTTAATACTTTAAATCTGTCATCATTGAGGTGTGCACAAATTGAGCTCAAGTAAAAACGGCTCTGGGGTTAACCTTTTTAGAAATACCCCCACTTGTTGCCAATATATGAGTGGTTGAGAGAAAATCTTTATCTTTTCTAAACATTTTATGGTGAAAAAAAACCATCCACACACAAAATGTGGAAAAAAATAAAAAATAAAAAAATATTTTTCCCCTCTTTTGGATTTTTTCAATCTTTATCTGGAGATTTAATGTTTCGAATTAAAAAAGTTCTATTATCTACTTTTTTTTTTGTATTTGATGTGAGATTGTATCAACGTAATTTTTTCATTTTCTATCGATTATTAAAAAAAAGTTTTTTCCCTTGCTTGTAAAGAGATTAGTGAGCTTTCCCAATGGACTATTTAAAGGATCAAATTGATTTCTATCAATTGAAAACTAATTTAATTTTCAATCGATTCTTTAAAACTACTAATTAACGATCTGTTGATCTTTGATTTCTGATAGAAAAAAAATAAAAAGTGAGATTCCCACTACGAGTCGTAAAAATAAATAAAATTAAATTTTTAAATTTAAAAGTTATTGAGGGATGGGAGGATGATTATTTATTATTTATTATTTATTATTTATTATTTATTATTTATTATTTATTATTACCAACTATTATTTTAAATAATTTAATAAATTAAATAAAAAGCTATTGTGTGTTTATGGATGACATCTACCAGTATATCTTGGATAAGTACAAACGTTTCTAATGTGTTCTTCACCAAGAACCCAAGTCAAGAAACGTTCAACACCTAAACCATAACCACCATGTGGAGTGGTACCATATTTTCTTTGATCAGTGAACCAATAGTATTGAGATGGATCCAAACCTTCTTTTTTATAAGCGTTCATGAGTTCTTGATAATCTGAAATTCTCATACTTCCACCGACAATTTCACCAACACCTGGCATTAAAAGATCAAGACTTTCAGTGAGATCTCTATTTTCAGGACAACGGGCCATGTAAAAAGCTTTCATATCGGCTGGGAAACGACATAAAAAGATTGGTTCACCAATTTGATCGTTCATCTTTCTCTCTTGAGCCTCTGGGATATCATCACCATATTGGAAATCTGATTCAGTGCCATCTTCATTCTTTTTCATAATTTTATTGTCATTGCAATATTTGATGGCATCGACATAGTTCATTCTCATAAATGGTCTCTTTGGTACCTTGGCATTTGGATTGATGGAACGTAAGAGATCACCATCGATGGCAAAGATCTTTTCAACAACATCACAAATCAAAAATTCAATACGATCTTGGAGTTGTTCATAGGTGATGAATGGACATTCAGCTTCTAAATGAGTAAATTCAGATAAATGACGACGAGTACGGGCTTTTTCAGCACGATATGATTGAGCAATACAAAAAGCATCACCAACGACTGGAATCATGGTTTCCAAATATAATTGAGAGGATTGAGTTAAATAAGCTGGTGAACCAAAGTAATCGAGTGTAAATAATTCTGAACCACCTTCACAGAATGTGTTGACAAGAGTTGGTGGTGTAACTTCAAAATAACCATTTTCAAAGAAATGTTGACGGAAAGCATGAAGACAAATGGAACGAAGTTTCATGATTGAACTTGCTCTAGTACCTCTGAGAAGAATGTGACGTTGATCAAACATTTGATCAATGTTTGACTCTTGATTAATAATACCTTCCAAATCTGGGGAAGATGAACCAACAAGTTGCCAATAGTCTGCTTGAAGTTCAACACCACCTGGACATTTCTTATCGGCGGGTGGTAATAAAAGAGTACCAACGATTCTAATGGTGGCTTCTCTTTTAAGATTTTCAACAATGGATGGATGAACGAGATCACCTGCTAAAACACATTGAAGATAACCAGTACCATCACGAAGCTCTAAAAAGACAATCTTTTTTTGATTTCTAACATGATGAATCCATGCATGAACGGCAACACGTTGATTGGCATATTTTGGTGTGCAATCTCTAATTTTAAGCTCTTTGGCAGCGGGTAAACTATTGTTTTCCTCCAATGTAATGGTGGCCATAGCTTCTTCAACTTTGGTGGTTTTTGGTGTGGCAACTGGTGAGGTGTTTTTAGTTGGTTTAGCTTCAACAACTTTTGGTCCTAAAACTGCTTCCATCTTTTTATCTAAACAAGTCTTTACTTCTTTAAAGTCTGCCCATTTTAATGATTCATCTGATTTCAATGGATTTAATAAATCACCAATTGGAATATGCCATCTATTAGTTTATTATTAATAATAATCATAATAATAATAATACACTAGTTGGTTAGTATATGACAGACAAAACAAAAGAAAAGAAACAAATAACATATTCATACTTTTTTTCAGAAATTTCAGTAGCTTTAGATTCAAATAATTTATCAACAGCAGCTTGAATTTGTTGTGGAGTAACAACAACACCAACACCACATTGAGTATCAAAAGCAGATTGATCAAAACTAGTGTTATCTTTAATGTAATTAATAGCAGCTTGGAATTGAGCTTGAGATTTAATTTTCTCTTGAGCAATTGATTCAGCAACATGTTTTCTTAATGGTGATTGAGCTTGTGCACCACTTGTAGCTAAACTATATAAAAGATTACCAATGGATTTATCACATTTGACAACTTTAGCTTCATCTACAATGATTGTCTTTAAGATTTGAGTGAGTTCT
The DNA here is from genome assembly GCA_000277445.1 of Polysphondylium violaceum. Lineage (NCBI taxonomy): Eukaryota > Evosea > Eumycetozoa > Dictyosteliales > Dictyosteliaceae > Polysphondylium > Polysphondylium violaceum. The sequence continues at coordinate 22,247 of AJWJ01000162.1, forward strand.
GGATTCTTTAATGTATCCTTGGCTCTCTTTGCATCTAATCCAACATTTAAAAATATTTGTTCAATTTCACTAGGTGATGACATTTTTGTTTTATTCTATTATTATTATTATTAATAAAAGCGTAAAATAATCGATAATAATTAATGAATATATAACAATGTTAAAAAAAAAAAAAAATCAATGATCTTTTACCAATGCGAGAAAAACTTTGAAAAAAAAATTTGAAAAAATTGAAAAAATTTTGAAAAAAAAAAAGAAAAACGTTAGAACATGCATGATTCTCCCCTATGAACTACGTAATCAGGACACCGATTGGTTGGAATTGAGCTGTCTTTGGGGGATATTGTTGCTTATTTGCTTATTTTTAACAAAAACAACAATTATTGTTAATTTCTTATAAAAACTTTTGTGAATATTATAAAAATGATAATATATTTAGATATAGATAAAAATAGTGTGTGTGTTGAGAAAATAAAAAGATATTTTATGTACATAATAATACTAAAGAATACTCTTTAGAAAAACACTTTATTTAAGATTTAAAACCTTTTTCTTTACTAAATCATATTGTTTAAATCTTTTTCTTGAATAATCTAAATAATCAAATTCAATAGAGGAGCTAAAATGTTGAACAATACCCCAAAATCCCCACATTAAATGACTACCAAGACTAAAATGATTTGCTTCTATATATAATTGATGAATCTCTTCTTCACTTGCTTCATATTTCTTTTCATTTGTAATAGAAGAGGTAGAGGAGATATTGTTATTATTATTATTATTTTGATGTTGTTTTAATTGAGTAAGGGATTCAAGATAATGCTTAATAAATTGTTTTTGAATTGAAACAGAGGGATATTTGGTGTAATCGAGATCTAAACCAGAAAATTCACAAAAGAAATTACCAATATCATAACCTCTATAGTTGTAACCAGAATATTCAAAATCAATAAATTTAACAACTTCCCTGTGTCTATTGTAAATCATATTTCTTGGGATCAAGTCATTATGACAAAATTTAATATGAGGCGATGATAATGATGATGAATATTGGTTTTGAAGAAAGTCCAAGAGTTGAAGAGATTCTTTTTTATAGTATTCTACATCGATATCAATCATACTATTTGTGCAAACCAATGCCTCTGTGGTTTGAATCCAAGAGTGAATATTTGATACCATCATTGGTGTTTTATTCAATTTGAAATCTAAACTATGCCATCTTGCTACTTGATCACCAATCATATCTAAAATGAATTTACTCTCTAAATCTTCCAATTGTAATTGATCACCCTCAACGTAACCATAAACACAACCATTATTAAAAGTCCCATAAAATTGAGGTCCAACTCCATTCTTACTTAAAAGATATTGAATGTATGCTTCTTGTTTTCTATCTATAAATTGTTCTGATCCTTTTCCATATAATCTAATAATTACACTCTTATTATTTCCTTGTCCAGTAATAAATGATGATTTAAAAACTATAGTTATTAAATTAATAACAAACACATATCCTGTATAGATTTTATTAAAAATACTTACGAGTATTTGTTACACCACCAACCATTGATTTAAATGTGATCTCTTCTTTTAAATTTGCGTCTACCAACTCTTTCATAATATTTCTAAAAATAAAAAAAGGGGTGTGGTTGTGGGGAAAAGGGGGTGTTAATATTAATTTTCAGAAAATGAGAATTTTAGCGTTTTTTCTATTATCTACATTCTATGATGATGATGATGATGATGATAATGATGACTATTGTTACTTACACTAACTCGGAATGATTATGACTTTCGACATTTTCATCAACAGGGTATTCAATGTCAATGTGCGTAGTTGGTGCCTCAGCTGGTAATAAAATATCTTCAAACATTTTTAATAAAAGTTATTATACAATTTTACAAATGTGATAAATAATAATAAATGGTAAATGATCGATAGTAAATAAATAATTTAAAAAACGAGATAATTGCAATGAAATATATAAATAGGTGTGCGCTGCTAATTTGATTTTATGAAAAGAGTAAATGAGGAAATGAATTTAAAATTTGAAAAACAAAAAAAAAAGTATAAATAGTCCAAAATTTAATAAAAAAAAATAAATAAATAAAATATTGGGATTTAATAAGAGATGAATGAAGAATAATAATTTAAAACTGTTATTGTCTCTTCTCAACAACAAAAAACAACAAATAAATGTGATAGTTGGAACGATTTTATCTTTTCAATCTAGTTGTATGTGTTTTTACCCCCACCAAATATGTTAAAAATTTTTAAATAAAGAGGTAATAACATCAAAGTGTCCTTTTTTTTTTTTATTTTGATCTCTTCTTTTTTAATACGTATGAGTTGTGCGCACTTGTGCTCATATTAAATATAAAAAAAAGCAGATTATTGTGCAGATAATTTTTGATAGTGGTAGTGGGTGTATGTGTGTGAAACACAGAGGTATGGATTAAACTATGTGGGTGAAAATGAAAAGTAAGGAGAATTTTTTTAGTTTTAGAAATGATCTATTTTTTTCGAAAAATACTAAAATATAAATAAAAAATAAAAAAAAATAAAAATAAAAAAAAAAAAGCTAAAAATTCGTAATTGTAGTTTTGTGGAAATTTGGGAATATTGCTGAGTCAAAAGCGTGAACAAATATATTTACACATTTTAAATTCATTGAATTTCTTTAAAAATGTGTTCCTCCAAAATATATAAAATTCTTTTATCTCAGAAATGTGAAAAATCTGAATTTTGAAATTTTAAATGTAAATTTTGTTTTTTTTTTTTTTTTTTTTTTTTTATTTCATATTATTTTGTGATAATGGTATTTGATTGAATCAATAGTCATACAAACGCAATACTACTACAAATATATTCAAATATATTATCACATGATGAACACACCTACAACTCCCAATACCATCACAACAAATAATAGCACTACTCCTCTGACACCAACAAATAATGCGCTCAATACCAATATCACGACTGCTACTACTACAATAGGGGGCATGGTTTCATCTATAATCAACAATAGCACTGCTAATACCACCACTGCTGCTGCAAATACATCAGCTTATTCAAGTACTAGTACAGAACATATAACAATCACTATTTTACCGGGTATATATAGATTGTGTATTTTATAAAGAATGTTTATCTGTTGTTGTAGTTGTTGCACACACGCACTAATATAGATCATCATAATTTAGTTGGTATACCCATCTTTGGACTACCTCCATTTCTTATGAAAAAGCATACATTGTTTAGAAGGCTATTTTTACACGTTGCCAATAGATTTAATATGGATGAAAATGAATTGTTGTTTTTATTTCAAACTAGAATATCACCTGATCAATGTCCAAATGATGTATGTTTTATTATTATTATTATTATTATTATTATTATTATTATTATTATTATTATTATTATTATTATTATTATTATTATTATTATTATTATTATTATTATTAGTAGTAGAAGTAAAATAATATAATATATATACTAATGTACTTTATACTAGATTGGATTGGTTAATGGAGATATTATTGTAGTAAGAAGTATAACATGGAAGCAAAAACTATCTTATGAATCAAAACAATCATCAGGATCAACATTTGTAGATAATATTAGATCTCTTTATGATAGTTCTTCTTATAGTGATATTTGTTTTAAACTTAAAGATGATAGTGTTTTATATGCTCACAAAAGTTTGTATATTCCATGAGACATGATTCACTCTACATAATTGGTACTAACTATTACATTGATCATGTAGATATACTATCATCTAGATGTGAGAAATTTAAAGTAATGTTTAAAATTGATATGATAGAAAGTGTAGCAAAAGAATTAGAGATTAAAGATTATGAACCTGCTGTATTTAGAAAAATGATAGAGTATCTTTATTCAGATGATTTAAATGAAGATAATGTAGAAATGGTGTTTCAATTGGTTGTTATAGCAGACGAATATTTACTAGATGCATTAAAAAGTATATTGCTACTATTATTATATTATTATAGGAGTATTTGAATATTTATTAATTTAATAATAATATAAAAACTATAAATAGAATTGTGTGAGTCCAAATTAATATCGGAAATGAAAAATAATAATGCAGCATTGTTTCTTATTCAATCTGATCGTTTTAATTGTAAAAATTTAAAGAAAGCATCATTGGCATATATATTACAAAATATTAAAAAACTATATGGAACCACTGACTTTGAACCCTTGTCTGATTATCCCACTTTATTGGCTGAAATTATTGGAAAAATGGTACCTTTCTATGATGATTTAGCAAATGGAAAAAAAGAGTTTATTTCCTATGAATATAATTTAAATTAATGATCAAAAGAGAACAGCAACATATAAATCACTTATAATAATAAGTATTTATAGAAAAGATACAAGATCCATGTATTCAACATTAACAGCAATCATAAATAATAATAATAATAATAATAATAATATTAAGAAATAGAAAAAGAAATTGCTTTAATAATTCTTTTTAGTGTAAATAAAAATAAAATATAAATATTTCATTGTAAATAAATAAAATTACAAGATACTATATATTATTAATTTAATATTATAATATCTCTATAAATAGTTTATGTGTGTAGTGTATGTATATATTATTGGTGGATAGTTTAACAATTTAATTTAAATTATTACAACTATTATTAATGATTATTGTTATCAAGGTTTTCTTAGGAATAAAGCACCATTTTCTTCTTCATTATCGTTGATGTATTTTTCATCTTGATAATTATCATCTTCATCATCTTGTAAAATTGATTTTGTAGTGATTATTTTCTTTGATCCTCTTGGAGTTGATGTTATTTGTGTTTGTTGCTGTTGTTGTTGTTGTTGAGTTTTTGTTGATTGATTATAAATATGATGATTACCTTCATGAGCACTAGATGATGTTAATGCAGAGGTACCACCACCACCGCCACCACCATTATTAAAATTATCTAAATCTATCAAGCTTTGCTTATTATTATTATTTGATGAAATTGGTAAAAGATCAATATGAGAATTACCAAGTTCTTCTTCTTCCATTGCTTTTAGTTTTTGTTTTTCATATGCATCCAATTCTAATTTCTTTTTCTCTCTAAATTTACTAACCATTACAGCACCTACACCAATTAAAATAACGATTCCACCAATGACATTCAATATAGTTAATCTTTCATGTAAAATTATGGCAGCAAGTAAAGCAGTCAACAATGGTTCCACTGTGAGATAAACAGATACAGTTGTTGGATCACTATGTTTTACTGCCCAAGAACTAGCGAAAAAGGTATAAGCGGTTGCAAAAATAGCCGTATAAACAATAGATAGCCAACTACCAACATCAATGGCAGAGAGTTGATTACCAATATCTCTCCCACTCAAACCCAAACCAATAGCAACACATGGTGGTGTACCAATTAAAAAACACCATGCCATACATTTACTACTACTCATTCCATCTTTTCCCTCTACCAATGGTTTTTGACTCAATAAAAAGATTGCATATGCCAATGTATTTCCTAAAAAACATAAATTACCCAACACAATTTGTTTAGATGTACTGGAATCAGACACCAAATGTGTAAAATCAATCATGAGTATTGCCCCAACCACTGCCACTCCAATGCCAATGAATTTTAGCAATGTCTTTTTTTCATATCCTAAAAACACTCCAAATATTGTACTAAATATTGGTATAGCTGGTTGAGTTATAGCTGCCATACTTGCTGTCTATTATTTATTAATTATTCATTAGTATTATTTGTGATGATTATGATGATGGTGGTCATGGTGATAATGTATACTCTACTATTACTACACAATAATACTACATACAGATAAACCCAAACCAACCAAGAATAAACTTTGATTAACAGTAACAGAAAATAAACCAGATACTGCTAATAATATCCATTGACGTTTAGTTGGTAAAATAAACATTTCTGCTCTACTGGTAGCAAATGCTAATGCCCATAACAACGGTGTAGCCATGAGTAAACGTAACATTAAAAATACAAATGGTTCCATGTTTTTTAGTGCTAATTTGGCTACAATGTAAAATATTGAAAATGCTACCTGAATTGATAATAGTACTAAATGAACTTTAATAGTATTGAATGAACATTCTCTAATAGATTGTTTAAATCTCCCTTTTAATGTCATATCCATTTTTGCCATTTTTGATTTAATATATATCTATATACAAATATATATTTATATATATTTATATAATATGGGAGTTGAATGTATTATACAATAAAAACAATAAAACGCAACAACAACAACAACAACACAGATAATGATGTTAAACTGATTCAACAACAAATACTCATCAACACTCTATACTGTTTGAAAAAAAATCACGATTTCTTTAGGTTTTTTTTAAAAAAAAAAATTAAAAAATTAAAAAAAAAAAAGATTTTCAGACTTAACCCCCTTGTTTGTTGGTGAAAAAAAGTAATGTCTCAAAAATATTATTATAATCAATTCTAATGTTGTGATACCATATTACGATCATACTTTCTATCACCCACAGATAAATTTAATCTCTATAATCATTTGGGATAGATCTTGCAAAAGAAATTAATAATAAAAATATTCTGTTTTACACACCCCCTTCGTTTTTCAAAAAATTTTAGAAGAATTTTTTTTTTTTCTATGACAGGTGGGCAATTTTTCATCAAAATTTTTTTTTTTTTATTAAATTTTTTAGCAGCAGATATATACAATGGATAACAATAACAATAATAATAATAATAAAGACTCTATAACAACAGTTCATAAAGATTGGATGATAAACTCTACCGATATGATGAATAATGTATTTTCTCATAATAGAACTTCCAATGATGAAGGGAATCACCACAGTAATAACATGAATAATAATAATAACAGTGGTGGCAGTGGATTGTTTAAACAGGATTCCACTTTATTTTTTGATGAGTTTAAACAACAAACAAATGACTCTTCTTCACTTTCAAGAGGTGATAGTTTTGGTTTTATGTTGAGATCAAATACAACAGGTCTGGGTAATAATAGTAGTAGTAATAGTAATAATAATAATAATAATAATAACAATAGTAATAATAATAATAATAATGAAGGATCAACTATACCTTTAAGTTTAACTAGTCAAAATTCATTATTTTCTAGTTTATTTTCTAATCAACAACAATCAATATCTGGCACAAGCTCAACACCACCTGCCTCCTTAAATCCTTATTCAAACTTTCAACCTAATCTTGTTATTAATAATACACCTACAGCTACAACAACAACTACTACAGCAAATAATAATGATTATGATCAAAATATGGATTCATCTAATCCACCAGACTATAATGCAAATACATATGATGATGGTGAAGAACCAAGCACACCACCAACACCCCCTGTCTCTGCTATTGAATGGAATTTATCATTTATAGCTAAATCTAATTATGATTATCAACAATATAATAATAATAATAATAATATCAATAATAATAATAACAATATTCAACAATATAATCAACATCCACAACAACAAGAAATTTATCAACAACAACAACAATCATCATTAACCAAAAATGATCCAATTGATCCATCAGAATATGAATCACCATCTAAATTTCAACGTACCGATACATTTACAGATGAGACATTTACAAGATTAAGAGCAGATCCACATTTTAGATTATCATTTTTGGAAGAGGCAACATCACAACTTACCAGATCATCATCAAGTCAAAGTCAAGAATTGAATCGTAATAGATCATTTATCATGACCCACTATGAAACAGGCTGTATACCAATATCACACGAATTTTATAATAATCTACTTCTTCGTTATAATTCTAGACCAGAGTTATTTAAAGAGGCCAAAGAAAAACAATCTTTATTTGTTAAAAATCTTTCAAATCTTGAATTGGGTCATGAATTACATACTTTATATTCAACGATTAAAAAAGATATCGAAGAAGAAAATTCGGAATTAAAACATTTATTATCGTATGTATATATATTATTATTATTATTATTATTTATTTTTCCTATAGTAAAAAACTAATTATAAAACTCATTTATTTATTTATTTATAGTTTAAGAATATTAGAACCACTTGATTTAAGAAAGATTAGAGAAGCATTGGAAGGACTAAAATCACATTTAAGAATATGTGATGTTTTACATCAAGAGCTTAAATTTTTACTAAGTAAAAAGAAATCAGAATGTTGTGCAGCATTGGTTATTACATTACAACCCTATTCACAAGTTATATTTAGAGGTAAAGGTATACCGGAATCATACAAAGTTGAATTGGTCACTGGTGTACTTCCAGCTGAACGTGTAACAACAGTATTGGCCACCATTAACAAAGCTGATCTTGGAAAGAAAAAAGATAAAATTCTATCAGGTGATGGTCATTTGGAAAACGATCAAGCATCCTTTCAATCACCACAAATGGAGGCAGAATTTAAAAATCTCAAAGTCAATGTATCGACAAGAATGTTACCCTCATCACTTAAATTTGTTAGTACGGTCATTGAAAAGGGTAAGGAGAAAACCATCGAAAGTGTTCCATCGAGTCCAATGGTTGTCATTACCAACGAAAGTCAATGGGCTGAAGCTGCTGGTAAACTCTTGACCTGTGATGCTTTTATGGACAAAGAAGAAATCACCTGGGAATACTTTGCCAATATATTACACAGTCACATTCTAACTGGTACAAATCAAACTGGCGAGATTAAACGTAAGCTTCATAGTTGGGAGTTTGAATACATTCAAAAAAACTATTTCAATTCAAAAACAACTGTATCCAAATTGGAAAGCACCACTTTTTGGGCAAAGTTTGGTCCCATTTTACAAACAGTTCATTTTAAACGTCATATTGCACCCCTTTGGTATTCTGGTTGTATTTATGGTTTCATTACAAAGAATGAGTGTAACAGTTATCTAATGTCTCTACCAGAGGGTTCATTTTTGGTTAGATTCTCTGATAGTGTTCCAGGTTCATTTGCTGTTGCCTATGTTACCAATGATGACAATGAACGTGTCAAACATTATTTGGTTAAACCTGAAGACATTGGTGCAAACAAAACCTTGCCAGATTTCCTTCGTGAGAAATATCAGTTCAAAGTTTTATATCAAGTTGATCCTTCAAAACGTTCCCTTCATCCAAAAGATAAAGATGAAATTTTAGATCCATATTATTCTAAAAGAATTAAAAATAGAGAACAACAAACTGGTAATCCTGGTTATGTTTCTGGTTTATAAAAGAGTATTTTCACAAATAAATAAGAATAATAATAGAAAAAAAAGAAGAAAGCATAATAATGATCATAATTATTTATGATGAGGATTTTGTTGTTGAGTATTCGAAGCTAGTGATGTGAATAAGGAGAGTTTATTTAAAATAATTGATGAACGAGTAATGAGCTTTTAATAGATTTTAAATAGTTCCTCTCATCTTTTTGCATATTAAACTTTTTTTTTTTTACAAAATTTTAATTGTTTTTTTTATATCTCTGATATAAAATGGAACAAAATAATGATGATTTAAATAAATGGATAAATAATAAAAGAAAAAGAAGTAATGAGTTGATGCATAAAGATAATATATACAGATACAATCCTCCTGACTTTAAACTACTTGCAAAAAAATATATATCTTTTGATAGATAGTATGTTGTTGTTGTTGTACTCTTTATTTATTATGAATTGTTAAACTAACAAAGTTTATACAGTATTATAAATAAAACAGAAAGAATATATAATATAGATTGGAAAGATCCCAATGCAGTTAAAGAGTTAACAAAAGTGTTACTAGATCATGATTTTAATTTAAAGATTGAATTACCTCCAAATTATCTTTGTCCTACTATTACATTAAGAGTGAATTATTTATGTTGGGTAAATGAGTTATTACAACAACAACAACAACAACAACAACAACAGCCGCAAACCATTACTAAGGGTAATACTATTAAAGGAATTGATATGTATGTCCTATTATTACAACTACATACTGTATAGATATATTTTATTTACTCTTAATTTATGTATAAAAGAGGTACAGGTACATCATGTATATTTCCTTTATTAGGATATAGATTGTTTGAATGGAGTTTTATTGGATTAGATATTGATCCGATTGTATTGGAATATGCACAAAAGAATATAGATATTAATAATCTAAATCAATATATATCATTATTTTATAATGAACAACAACAAGTAGAAAGAAAACAACTCCAACAAAAAGAAGAAGTGGAAGGAGAACAAAGTATATTAAAAAATTATTTAAATAGTACAAATCAAGAAGATGTCTATGATTTCTGTATATGTAACCCACCTTTTTTTAAAGATGAAAAAGAGAAATTAATAAATCCAAATACAACATGTACAGCATCAACAAATGAACTAATTACAGATGGCGGTGAATTAAATTTTATCAAGATTCTAATTAAAGAGAGTTTAGTTTATTCCAATAGAGTTAAAATATTTACCACAATGGTTGGAAAAAAAGTAAATTTATCAAAAATACAAAATGAACTTTTATCTCTTAATATTCCCAAAGATCAAATTAGATCCACAGAATTAGCTCAAGGTAAAAGTAGTAGATGGGCTATATCTTGGTCAACTATGAATATATTTGAAAAGAAAATTAAATTAAATAGTATAGATAATAATAGCAGTAATTATAGTAATAATAATAATAATAATAATAATAATAATAATAGTGTTTCAAGATTAGAAAGAAGAAAGTTTTTTAGAGAAGGTATAAAAGGTTATTTATCTAAAGATTTTAACCTCGAATCAATTATTAAAGAGAAAAATCTAGAATTTATTAAAGATCAACTTAATAATACCTATCTTTGTACAAGTACTTTATTCAATAATATTAATAATAATAATAATAATTATAAATATCAATTTACAATAACTTTAAATGACAATGACAATAGTATATTAATCAAGATGAATCAACAACAACAATTTATAAATCAAACAATAATTAATAATAATTTAAAAATAATAATAGATTTCCTAAATTCTCTGCTGAATAGTCAAGGCACATCAACGACACAACAAAATTAAAATTTTAAAAAAAAACAGATTTTTATCATGATATTTTGGATAAAATTATAAAAAATTATTCGACATCATCATCCAACATCAACATCATAGTCGTTACGAGTAATGATAGCAATAATCACCCATGACTGAATCCGGATTTGTTGTGATTGGGCAAGAATATAATCTCCCTATCCACGTCAATATACAACACTTTTACCAACATAACAAATGACACTCTATTCGAATTCACACAAGCGAGCGAAAAAGAAATGTAGATATCAAAAATGTAAATATCATCACAACAATAACAAAAAAAAAACTTTAATTTGGAAAAAATAAAAAAAAAAAATCATAAAAAAAAATCATAAAAATCCCATGGGAAAAGAAAAATACCCCTTCGTTTTTTACTAAAAAACACGAATGCAAAAGTAATTGAAGGGGGGTAAACTGTGGAGTTAGCGCACAATTAATTACAAATAATATTAATATTTAATTTCTATTTAATTTTTTTCATAATAGGTCACATTTTAAATGATGGGGGGTGTATTTAATTTTTGATTGTTGTGTTGTATTGACACAGTGCAAATTAAAATGAAATAAAATACGCCAAAATTCATTTCTTAAGTGATTCGTTTTTTCTTAAAAGATAACCCCCAAACAGCCTATCATGCCCTTTTCTATCAATGTATGAAAAAGTCTGGGGAATTGGGATATTCCAAAATCAAACATTTTGGTCGATGTGTTGTTTGCACCAAGTTTTTTCCCACGAGGGGACGCGGTACAAATCTAAAATTTTTCTTTTTTTCGTAGGTAAATTCATCTATTAGGCCCATTCGCTAACATATTATTACTTTTCCACCACCTCCCTTACATTGATCAAAAGGGAAATAATTTAATTCCAAAACTTTAATATTAATTTACATTTTTTTTTTTTTATAAAAAGAATAAGAGTATAAGTAATATTTATATTCACTCAGGTATTGATTAGAATTAAATTATTCCATGCTTGTTTTTTTCTTTTAATTACACAAAATTTTTTATTTTCTTCAACAGTATTTTCCTATCTCGTCCATACAGGCAAATCTTTTTTTTTTTTTGTTTTAAAATTATCTCTATCTTTAAAACGTCACTAAATTTACACATTAAAAGTTGAAATTCTCTTTTTTTCATATAAATAATTTTTTTCATATAAAATAATATAATATATTTAAAAATTTTTATAATAAAAGTATGTATGATGAAATAAAATATATAAAAAGAAATATAAAAATAATTATTTATCAAACAATCATTAAAAAATAATAGTGACATTTAATAATATAAAAGATGAAAACAATGATGATATTGCTATTGTTGGTATTGGTTGTCGATTTCCAGGTGGTTCGGAAAATCCAAATGAATTTTGGAATCAAATGTTGAATAAATTTGATGGTATAACAAAGGTTCCAAAAGACAGATGGGGTACCAGCTATTACGAACAGGATTATATAAATAACGAGTATGGTGGGTTATTGGATAGTAAAGCTTGGCGCCAATTTGATCCTTTATTCTTTGGTATTTCACCAAAAGAGGCACCTACTCTTGATCCACAACAAAGACTTTTAATGACGGTACTTTGGGAAGCCTTTGAAGATGCTCAAATTAAACCATCTACTTTAAGAGGCTCAGATACTGGTGTCTTTATTGGTACTATGAATTACGATTATCAACGTTGCCAACATAGAGATATTTCTCTTGTCTCTCCATACACAGTTACTGGTAATGCTGGTTCATTTATTTCCAATCGTTTATCATTTTCATTTGATTTACGTGGTCCATCAATGACTATTGATACTGCTTGTTCGTCATCTTTAAATGCCGTTTATCTTGGTTGTCAAGCTATTGCCACTGGTGATTGTAAAATGGCTATTGTTGGTGGTGTCAATGGTATTTTTGATCCAACTATTTCCATGACTTTCTCTGCTTTTGGTATGCTTGGTCATAAAGGTCAATGCAGAAGTTTTGATGCTGGTGCCGATGGTTTTATTCGTGGTGAAGGTGCTGGTGTAGTCATTTTAAAAAAATATAAAGATGCCCTCCGTGATGGTGATAGAGTTTATTGTTTGGTTAAAGGTGGTAGTAGTAATGTTGATGGTTACAATCAGAAGACCAATATCACTGCACCATCAATGACCGCTCAAAGCGAAAACATCAAATATGCTTTAAATAGATCAAACGTTAATCCATCAGATGTCTATTACATCGAAGCACATGGTACTGGTACACCAGTTGGTGATCCAATTGAAATCGAAGCTCTTTCCACTATTTTTAAAGAAAATCATTCTCCAGATAATCCATTATATATTGGTTCTGTTAAATCAAATATGGGTCATTTAGAAAGTGCTGCTGGTATTGCCTCTATTGTTAAAGTTGCTCTTATGCTCAAACATCGTACCCTTGTTCCAAATATTCATTTTGACAAACCAAATCCAAAAATTGATTTTGAAAATTGGAATATTAGAGTTGTTACTCAAGTTAAACCATTCCCACAAGATAAGGTAGTTCGTATGGGTGTCAATAGTTTTGGATTAAGTGGTTCAAATTGTCATATGATTCTTGAAGAAATTCCTCAAGCAAATACCAATGCTAATGTTGTTGATGCCTCTACTAATTCAAAAGAATATTTAGTTCCATTCTCTGCCAATTCTGGTGTTTCCCTTGATAAATATATTTCAACTATATTTGGAAATATTAAACAATATCAAGAGACATTTGCCTTTGAAGATTTTGTTAAACATCAATCTCTTTCAAAATCTTTTCTCGTTAAGAGAAAAGTAATCACTGCTTCCAGTTGGCAAGATTTAATTGAAAAGAGAAATGAAGTTACCTCTCAATCTTCTTTGACATCTACTATTTCAACACCAATCAAATCTACACCTATTGTTTTTGTATTTTGTGGTCAAGGTCCTCAATGGAAAGATATGGGTAAATATCTCTATGATAATGATTCCGTTTTTAGAACCACTGTTGATCATTGTGATAATCTTTTGAAAAACCATTTTGGCTACTCTGTTTTGGGAAAACTTAGATCACTTGCCGATGATAGTGTAGAGATTAATTATCCTATCCTTGCCCAACCAAGTATGTTTTTAATTCAAGCCGGTTTAGTTGCCTACTACAAACAATTTAATATTGTTCCATCCGTTGTTGTTGGCCACAGTTTTGGTGAGTTGAGTAGTGCTTTGTTTGCTGGTTTAATTAGTTTAGAAACTGCTGCCCTAGTTGTTTATCACCGTAGTGTTGCACAAAACATGACTATTGGTACAGGTAGAATGTTGAGTATTGGTGTTGGTTATGAAGAATATATTAGCAAGATTGGTGGTGCAGATAAATATCCAAACATTGAAATTGCTTGTTACAATTCTCCAGATTCAATTGTAATCACTGGTTTAGAGACTGAATTAAACCAAGTTAAAGATCATCTTTCCAAGAGTGGCGTTTTCTGTGCATATTTAGGTACTCCATGCTCATTCCATTCTTCATCGCAAAATGTATTAAAGGATAGAATTTTTGAATCACTATCCCAAATGCCAGAGTCTGCTGAACCAAAAGTTCCATTCTTTTCAACAGTAAGTGGTGATGTTATGGAGGGTAAGGGCTTTTACAATGCCCAGTATATTTTTGATAATCTTAGAGAACCTGTTAAATTCTCTCAAGCTATGGAAAACATTTACAAATATCTTGATGCCAAAGAGGTTAAAAATGCCATTTTCTTGGAAATTGGTCCACACCCAACCCTTTCATTCTATGTTCCAAAATGTAAACCACAAGGTACCATTGTTACACCAATCTCTGTTTCCCCAATGCATAAAAAGAAAGAAGAGAATCAACAAATGAAATTGGCCATCTCTACAATGTTTTGCAATGGTGTTGAAGTTGATTTTAGTTGTCAATTTAATCAAACAAATTTGTTATCATCATTTAAAGAAAATACTTCAAAACTTCCACGTTATCAATGGGATTTTGAAGAGTATTGGGAAGAACCATTAGCCAGTACTAGAGTAAAGAAAGGTCCATCAACAAGTCTTTTGGGTAATAATATTGGTCAAGGTAATATTGTTTGTGAACTTTATCTAGATGTTAAAAAACCTGCCTTTTCATTCTTAAAAGGTCACAAGATCAAGGGTAAATATCTTTTCCCAGGTGCTGGTTATATTGATAGCCTCGTAAATCAATTCAAGGGTCAAGATCTTACCATTTATAATTTGGAATTCTCTACACCATTCTTTTTAACCGAAGGTGTTCAACATCATCTCACTGCATCATTAAACCAAACAACCAAAGGTGAATACAAAGTAGAATACTTTTTCAAACAGAACAACAACTCTGATAAATGGACTAAAGCAAGCAACGGTCGTATATCTTGTTTCCCACATAGTTATAAAAACACAAAGCGTGATATTACTCTTTTAGAAAAAAGTTGTTCTGAAACTATTCTAACTAAAAAAGAGTTGTACAACAAACTTTTAACCGTTGGACTTCCATATGGCCCATCTTTCCAAAGAGTAGAGTCTATTATGGTTGGTCATAGATGTAGTTTGGGTAAATTGGATATATCAGCTACCTCTCATTTGGATTTAGAATTCTTTAATGCTTCTTCTTTAGATTGCGCACTTCATTGTCTATTGGTTCTTTTAGAGGCTCCACAAGAGATTGTATTTGATCGTTTAGAAAACTTTAAACTCTATTCAAATAATATTCCCGAGGTTAAACCAGAATTTCTTTATGTTTATTCCAGACATACAAAAACTGTTGGGAATTCAACATTTGGTAATTTAGAAATTCTCACCCCAGAAGGTCTATTGCTTGCTTCTTTTGGATTGGTTAAATGTACTTCTCTTATTCGTTTAAAGAAACCAACTATTAAATATCCAACCAATGAACTCTATAGTCATCATTGGCAAACCAAAGAGTCACCTTTACCAACTCCATCTAGTTTATTATCAATCTTGGACAGCTCCTCTGATATTAATCAATTTATTCAAGATAAAGATTTATCAAGTTTTGCAATTAAATATTTATACAGTTGTTTGGTAAATTCATTCCCAGATTTTAATGATTCCTTCTATGCCGATGGTCAAGATATTCAACAACAATTGGAAACTTTAGGTATTGAAAGTAAACATCAGCAACTCTATTCAAAAGTTTTATCAATTATAAAGAATCATAGTGATATTACTACCAAATCAATTGATCAATTAAAATCAAATACATTGATTAAATTCAACAAGTTTTCAGATGAAATTAGAGCATTGGAAAAGAATATCAATTCAATTATCCATATTCTCAAAGGTGTCGAAGGTGAATATTATTCTCCAACTGCAAGTTCACCAACCAATTCTCCAAGAGGTAATTTAGGTTCAAGTTGTGACGTCCAAGAAGAACAAGTTGAAAATAGTATTACTCCAACAAACAAAGCATCAACTAATCAAATTCAAACAATTTCATCAACTATTAAAAAACTTGTTAAACCATTACTTGATCAAAGACGTCTCTTTAAGATTATTGATTTTTCAAATCAAGATTCAGTTCTTTCAACTAGTATTTTATCAACCCTCACTCAATTATTGGATGGTAAAAAATCAAATATTGAAATAGAATATACCTTTGCCTTAATCAATGAAAGCTCAACAGTAATTTCAGAATCTATTAAACAACAATTTAATGATAGCAGCAATTTATCCATTAAGCATAGACCAGTAAATATTGATGATTTCACTTCATCTGGCCTTTTACCAACTAGTTATGATATTGTAATTTCAAATAATCTTTTGCACACTCTCTATGAAGTTAAATCAGTTATTGAACAAATATATACTATTCTTTCACCCCAAGGTCAATTATTTGTATTGGAATCACCAAAAGATGTTTTATATTTTGAATTATTACAAATTGTCCAACCAAATCACACTAGATCCATAGATGTTAATGGATTAAAGAGTATTTTAATTGCAAATAGATTCTCTGCTGTGGAAACAAGTTTACCAGAATCTGCTTTACCATTTGTTGTTCAAGCTCAAAAGCAAAATGTTCAAAGTATGGCAATCAACTTTAATGCTGACAATGAAGTATTTTACAACTTTGAAAAGTTTTATTTAATTGTTGCAGACTCTCAAGAAAATTCTACCATTGTCCAAGATTACAAAGTATTTGGCTCAATTTTTGCACAAGACACCATTGTATTAAAATCATCAATTCTTTCTCAAGATACCTCTTGCTTGGAATCAATCACAAATAGAGACATAGTTTTCTTCCTTCCAGGTTTAGATTCATTGGATTTATCAAATTACAAATTATATACTATGGATTATACAATCGTCAATCAATTCTTTTTAAAGAATAATATTTCAGCTAGATTTGTACTCTTGACACTTGATTCTCAAATAGATTCCAAAAATTATTTAAATGCTTCTTTGGTTGGTACATTTAGATACTTTTTAGAATTCCCACAATTAAACAACTTTGCGATTGATGTTGATAAAGAATCTATTGGAGATATGATTTATATATTGAAACTATTGGATCAAGAACATATTGGAGATCGTGAATTTTGTATTCGTAATCATCAAGGTTTGGTACAAAAGATATTTAAAGAACCAAATCTTTTACAATCATCTTCCTATGAAAAGGATTCAAGTAATTTATATTTGAATTTAAATAGTAATTTAGAATTTGCTTTCCATTCTCGTGAAGCTCTTCCAAAGGATCATGTAGAAATTAAAGTTATGGCTGCTGGTATCAATTATAAAGATAATCTTTTCTACAGAGGTTTACTTCCACAAGAGGTATTTAGTAAAGGTGATATCTATAATCCACCATTTGGTTTAGAATGTGCCGGTTATATCTCTCGTGTAGGTTCAGCTGTTACTAAATTCAAAGTTGGTCAACAAGTAGTTGGTTTTGCTAGTCATTCTTTGGGTTCTCATGTTGTTACTCAACAAGATAGAATAGTTTTAAAACCAGAATCAATCTCTTTTACTGATGCTGCTGCTGTTTGTGTTGTCTATGCTACCTCTTACTATAGTCTCTTCCAAATTGGTACTTTTATTCCAGACAAAGAATCAATCTTGGTTCATTCTGCAACTGGGGGTGTTGGTATTGCTACTTTAAATCTTTTAAAGTGGAAGAGAGAATTATTACAAAAAGAAGGTGTTTTTGAAACACCAGCCATCTATGCCACTGTTGGCTCAAAAGAAAAAGAAGATTATCTCATTCAAACCTATGGGGATTTAATTACAACCATTTATAATAGTAGAGATACAGAGTATGCTGAACTTATCAAGTCATCTAGCGAAGGTGTTGATCTTATTTTAAATACATTATCAGGGGACTACATGTCTGCAAACTTTAGATCACTCTCTCAAATTGGCAGAATTATGGATCTTTCAGTAACACAACTCGTTGACAATGATGCACTTGACTTTGGTCATTTCAAATACCACGTCGGTTATCAAACCATTGATTTAGAAAGAGCTTCCAAATACAACTCGTCCATTGTGTCAAATATTTTAACTACAGTTTTAAATGCTATTGCCGATAAAAGTCTTGCAAATGTACCAGTTCAAGTGTTCCCAGCTCGTCAAGTAAAGGATGCCATTGAGTATATCAATGAAAGAAAACATATTGGTAAAATTGTTGTAGACTTTAAAGATTTTGAAACTGATATTCTCACTCCATTATTAAATGATAAATCAAATGCCATTGTTTCAAACAAAGTAAAGAAATCTGAAATTGATTTACAACAATCTCTTAAATCCACCATTTTAATCACTGGTCAAACTGGTATTGCTGTTCAAATATTGAAATGGATTCTATCAACTCCAAATCAAATTTCAGATGTAATTGTTTTATCAAAATCTCAAATGAAATGGGAAATTAAACAACTTATCAATCAAAACAAATCTATTGGAAAAGTTAAATTCCATTTCAAGAGTGTAGATGTCGTTAAATATGACGATGTCAATGGTGCCATCAAAGAATTATATTCATTTGATCCATCTATTGGTCCAATTAAAACAGTATTCCATTTTGCTACTGTCTATGAATACGTTCTCCCAGAGGATATTACTCAATCTGTTATTGATAATACTCATGATCCAAAAGCAGTTGGTGCAGTAAATCTCCATAAACTCTCTATTGAAAACAATTGGAATTTAGACAACTTTGTTCTCTTTTCATCAATTGCCGCTATTTTGGGTGGATCTAAACAATCTGCTTATACATCTGCCAACTTTGTTTTAGATGCTCTTGCCAACCACAGAAAGAGTATTGGTCTAAATGCAATCGCTATTAACTGGGGTGCCTTGGACGCAGGTGGTGTAGTTGCAACTGATAAAGGTGTATCTCAATTCCTTCAAATGCAAGGTATCCTTTTGGTTTCACTTTCAAAGATCTTGGGTGGTTTAGATATCGCTTTCCAAAATAATCAAGTCAGCAATATTATGTTGAGTAAATTTAATTTAGATACTCTTTTATCTAGTATTCCCCAAATGAAGAGAAAGATGGAACATCATTTAACTAGTTATAAAACAAAAACCCTCAATATTGCTCAATCTGGTAATAGTGATTCTGTTCATGATAAGGTTGTTAATACAATTTCAGAGCTGTTATCAATTCATCCATCAAAATTAAATTTGGATACTCGACTTAAAGACTATGGTATTGATTCCTTATTAACTGTACAATTAAAGAATTGGATTGATAAAGAATATCAAAATAATCTTTTCACTCATTTACAATTGTCTTCAAGCTCAATTAATACTATTATTCAAAGAATTGGTTCAAAATCTTCAACAACTGCTCCAGCTAAAACTAGTACTCCTACTCCTGCCTCTTTACCAAAAATTTCCAAGCCAAATATAGAATCAACTCCCACTCCTACAATTATTCAAACTCCCCAATTATCATTTATTCCAGTTATGAACTTTTTACCTTTTAATAAATAAATATAAAAATAATATTTTAAAAACAAGCAAAACTTTTAATTATTCTTATAGCCCTTAAAAATTTTTTAGTAGTTTTTCTATTAATATAAAGACAGTTTGGATAATTAACCCTTTTTATACTCTTGAGTAGTGAACATCGGTCCACTCCAAATCTTTAAGCGCCAATTAAATAATATATCATCCATGTTTTTTAGTCGATAATCATCTAATATTCATTGATGAATTGAAGCACTCTCATTATTATTTGTTAAATTTCACAACTCAAAATAAATTTAAATAAGTGGGAAAATTAATTATATAAATCAATTTATTAATTACTATAAATATATGTTAATCACTCTTTCAAAATTTTATTGTAAATCATTGTTTATTAATCCATAGAAATGAAATGCCATTCCGTTTTTGGAAATAATTCAAGATCTTTTATCTCGGATCTGATTATCTTTACAGCCCAATCAATTATTTTGATATACATACATATGTAAATCAAACGTTCAGACAATGAAAGAGAAGGATGTTCTTTTGTGAACCACATGTACTACATATAGCTTCATTCACTGAAATGCAAATTTTATACATGTTCGAGTTTCGTCCACAATCTTTTTCGAGCTTTAAAATGTCCTTTTAATAGTTTAATAAATATGGTAGTATTTTTAAAGGGGTCGTGATGTTTACCATGTGAATTAATATAACATATACATATTAGAATAAAGAGATGATTCTTTAAAATGATGAAAGCATGAATATAATCTTTATTTTTTAATCCTATTTATAGTTTTCATAAAAATGATTTTTGAGATGTGAAATTTAATATATAAAATAAGATTGCTCTCAATTCATCAATGAATATTTGATGAGTTGATGTGTATCTACTACAATAGCGAAACGACACTGTGTGTCTTTTGCTTCAGTATAATT
>AJWJ01000163.1:0-32500 GCA_000277445.1 Polysphondylium violaceum
CCAAACCTCTGCATTTGGAGGGGGCAATACCTCTGTCTTTGGTGGCGGTGGTCAATCTAATCCAAGTGGTTCTGTATTTGGCCAATCATCGTCATCAACGAGTGGCTCTGTATTTGGTCAATCAAGCGGATCAGCATTTGGCCAAAATGCATCTGTATGGAAATAATATAATTAATTAATCTCAACAATAATATAATAAATAATATAATTCTTACAAAAGATCGTTTTTGATAATAAATATTTTCATTTGTCCAGTGGATAGTATAGTATACTATACTATTAGGACAAGATTGTAAAAAAAATATAGTTGTTTTATTAATATATCATTTTTAGCATGTGAAAGAATAGCAGAGAGAATCACGGGTGATTGCTATCGTGTTGCTATATTTTAAGTCTGTTTCCTTTTCCCAAAATCATGGTCCAACCAAAGAAAACAAGTAAGCCCATAGAACCGAAAATGATGAGAATCTTTCTCAAAGAAAATAAAAAGTGATCTAAAAATATACCTGTCAATAATTTCCCAGCAGTATTAACTAGTGAAAAACAATGGTTAGTAATAATAAACAACAGAAAGAAAATACTTGGGATACATACAAACTGTTAGGGCTGAGAACTCAAACGCAAAAACTCTACCTCTGACTTCATTTGGAACTAATTGTTGAAGAATGGAAGAAGAGTATAACCAAAGTATACATGTGGATGATGATCTAAATACATTGAAAAACAAATAAAATGGGAACGAATTGGATGATAATCCCAAGCAAATTGTGCATGCTGCGTTCATAAACTATTGGATAGTTTCATAAATATTAGTATTTAATTGATAACAATGTTAATATATAACACTTACATAACCAAATTTTAATATCTTGTTGTGGTTTTGTTTTTTATCTTTGACTATTCTAGAGAATAAAAATGGTACTAAAAGAATACCCAATCCTCCAGCACCGAGAATGATACCCAAACTGAGCGATCCTTCTTCACCAATTCTAAAATTTAATTCTGAAATTCTAATATTCACCATATCTGCACCAGCCCAAATAAATGAACCACATGCCTTTGTGAATGTGATGGCCCATATATATTTATTGTCTTTGAGGTAAATCATTCCCTGTTTGTACATTGAAAAATATTCCATAAATGCTTGACCCAAACGAATGGGTTTCTTTTCTGGTAGTACTCCTGGTTGTTGCTCTTGCTCTGCTCCATCCTCGAGTTTATCTTGTTCTTGTTGAACTGAATCATTTTTAATCAAAGATACTTTATCCATTTTCTTTTCTTTGTTGGTGTTGTCGTTGCCACTGCTGCTGCCGTCAGCTTGTTGATCTTGTTCAGATTGATTGTTTGCATAGCCTTTGGACATTTTGATTAAAATGATTAAACAAATGGCCGATAATAAATAAGTGAAGCTGTCGATAATAAAATTAACATCGGTGCCGAGGCCATAGGTGACAATGCCACCCAGCGAAGCGCCAATGAGCATCATGGACGAATAGGAGGTTTGGTCGACTGCGTTGGCAGTGATGAGGTCCTCTTTGGGTACCAGAGAAGGGAGTAGCGAGCTTTTGGCGGGGTTGAAAAAGGACCCGATGGTATACTGAAGAAAAGCGAGTACATATAATAGCCAAACATGCTCTTCTGATCTAACAAATAAAAATCCCAACACCAACACCAATCTGAGAAAATCTGACCATATCATAACCAATCTTCTATCAAAGGCATCGCATACAACACCGTTGATCACGGAGAACAGAAAGGGTGGACTTTCACGCAATATTAAAAATAAACTCATCATCATACCGCTGGTATTGTACCGTGCTAGCAGTGTCAGACAAGCCAATTCATTGAACCAATCCCCGGCCAACGATATCAATGATGCAAACCAAAGTAGCATATAACGTCTATTTCCTGTGACTAGTTTGGCATAGGGTGATATACAATTACAACTCTTTACCTCGTCAAAAGAGTATGCCTCCTCGTCGTCATCGTCGTCAGTATACTCGTCCTCTTCTCCCTCACCATCCTCTTCGTTCTCGTATTCACCCGAGGTATCGTATTGCTGTCGGGTGGGGAAATCATCAGAGCCATAGTTTTCTTCCTCCTCCTCTTGCACGACCTTTTCCAAGTTTTTAAAACTTCTATTCTTTGTCAAGACCTGGCCTTTGCCTCGCTGGGATTGCTGTTGCTGCTGCTGGGGCGGTGGCTGATACTGCTGTTGTATAGGGATCTGTCGTTGGGGTTGTTGTCTCGTTAATGCCGAAAATATCGAAGTTGTTGGCTTTGCCGGGCTATAATGATGATCAATGCCTCTAGACTCGACATGATACTCGCTCTGCGCTATATCCTCTCTATTGCCAATACTGCTATGTCCATCGACCGATATCTCGCACACATCGTCTTCATACCCCTGCGTAAACTCCAACAACGATTTATTTCTCTTGAGCAATCCCTCGCCCCCGCTCGAATGCAATATATCGTTGCTCAAGTGCTCGTGCAGATCGTAGTTTAAATCCGACTCCCTGTCTGTCGAATACGTCAGCACAGATACCTGATCTATGCCAAAATTAATATAATGGTTGGGGTCAAACCTAAGCTGCTGAGGTTTAGGCTGCTGCTGATTATTTTGCTGCAGGGGGTCAGGCAAAAGCTCAACCTGTGCACCCGTAGCTGGTATTGCTGGTATTGCTGGTGTTGCTGTTGTTGTTGGCGGAATTGTTTCTGGAATTATGACAGAAGTCTGTTGTTGCTGCAATATTGCGTTGTTGATGGGCACTGCTGGTGGTGGAGGATGCTGTGTGATTGACTCCATTTTCCTCGCGGTGGTGTTATTGTTTATATGATCCATACTGCTATCACCGCACTCACTCTAATAATAAATTCGAAATATCGAAAAATAAAAAAAATGTCATAATTTGCAGATTGATGGGGGTATTTTTGGGATTTGTTGGTGTTTTTTTTAAAAAAAAAAAAAATCAAATTAAAAAAAAAACGAAGAAAATTTTATCGCAAATCTACGCGATAAGTTTTATGAGGGAACCGGGGAAAGTGTGAACATTGGTAATTAATACAGTATATATAATATAATATAACAGCAATATGGACAACACGAAACGAATGACAGAATCCCTGAGAGAGAGACTATCGCTCTCGCTAGAATGCAGAGACACAGAGTGGTACCAATCCTGTATATCAGATCTAACCCAACTGTTGTCGTTTTCAAAGGACTATGAGAACAGAGTTGATATAGGCTCGTCTCGTCCCTTTTTAGATATCGTTACAAACTTTGTCATCAACAATACCGCTATAGATAAATACTTTAATAGTGATAGTAGTAGTAGTAGTGGTAATGATGGCGATAAATTAAAATTATCTTTATTGTCGATAAGATTACTTAGAAATCTATGTGCAAATGTACCCCAAAATCAATTTGAAATCATTAGTTCAGAGGGTCTGTTGGACTGGGTGTTTGACTCATTGCTGTTTGATCAACAGCACCCAGCCAACAAGCACTCGAGTGCTATTGTAAATCAATGTAAATCTATACTTCAGTCAACTCAACAACTATTGATCAATATGATTGTATCAAATGAATCAAATCAGAATATGTTGTGGTACAGATGCTTTCCCTCAAATTTCCTCAAGCTCGTTAAATATCATCCGCTGGATGTCGATCAATGTACATATCAATTAACACCGGGCTCGTTGATGTTGATTTACAACTGTTTACTCAACAATGCCAAACACAGACACCAGCTGTCCGAGTCTAAGGATCTCCTGGAGCAGCTACTCTTTCTCCTCGAACAAGAAGACCTAGAGGAAACAGGTACAGAGAAACAACAGCAATCTGATGAATACCACAACCAAATATTCCATTGGATCCACTTGATATTCAAATCACTATTTAGCAACGACTGCTTTATTCGATGCTACCAAACACTCTCATCCAACTATACAACCCCCACCACCACCATTGAATCGACGCCAGCCTCAGAAATCCCTGGCCAAGACGACCAAGACCCTGACCAACCCCAAGACACCAATACACGGGGCCGTACCAATCTCTACCAAATCCGCCTCCTCAAACTCTTGGACGCTATGGTAGCAAGCAATGGAAAGAACGTTAAAAACTATATAGAAAAAGACTCTATTATCGATGTGAACTGCTGTTTCTTTTTGGTATACGAGCTGTCGGTCCTATATAACATGGACTTTAACAGACGCGGTCAGAAAGAAAAACTCTCAAACACAACGACACTGAACGACTATGATTTCCAAGCAATCTTTTTCATTATCAAAATATTTGCAAACCTTACCTCTTACTCTGAGGAAATGATTCACATTGCAATCACTAAATTCAAAACGGACACAACCCAAAGCGTTCAAGTATTAAATATAGATGACAAAAGTGATAAAGGTGATCCAAACAAACATGATCTCAATACTCTTTTAAGAAAGAATGGTTTAGTTGCTATATGTATTGGCTCACTTCACGGCAATTATTCAAGCAGTACACCAACAGATAAAGATACAAGTAATATAAATTGTGAAACTGAAGATAAAGGATTTAAAAAAGATTTAATTAGAATTCTTGGTAATCTTGCCTACAAGAATAAAGCCAATCAAGATGAAATTAGAGAGTTGGGTGGTATTGAACTAATTTTAAATCATTGTAGATTTGATGTTAAAAATCCTTGTATGTATTGTATTGTATTGTATTTATTTATCATAATATATATTAATTGAATTTATGAAACTCTAGATATTAAAGAATGGTCAGTATTTGCTATTAGAAATCTTTGTGAAGAAAATCAAAAGAATCAAATGGTAATTGAAAATCTAAGAAATCAAGGTGTTGCAAATGCCGAAGAACTAGAGAGTTTAGGAATTAAAGTTGAAATGCAAAATGGCTCGATTAAATTTAAAAGTACTCGTCCTCCTCCCAACAGTACAAATAATAAATAACTGATTATTTTATTAAAATCAATTTTTTTATTGAATCGAACACTTTTTTTTCACTCCAGAAAGATACTCCCACACACCAGGTGATTTTTCTTTTAAAACACCTTGGGTAGCTTGAGAAACTTTTAGTTTTGCATCCTCAATGGAACTTATATAAGCTTTTTTTTCACTTTCCAATTTTGACAATAAAGCTTGATTAGTTCTCTCTTTTTCCTCCATAGCCCTGGTCAACTCTGCAATTTTACTGATATTTTCTTCTTTTTCTTGATTTGATTTTGATAAATCGAGCAAGGATTTTTCATATTGCTTTTTGTCATTGAGAATGTTTTTATAGAGCTCTTGATTTGTCTTTGAAGTTTCAGATAAAACCTTATTCAATTCTACTAATTTAGCTTTTGCTTTTTGAACATCTGTCATATGGCCTGCAATCCTGGCATTTAATTGATCAAGCTCTTTTGGTTTATAGAAACTCTTGCAACCATAGAGATGAGTAAGTAACCTTATTCTTGAATCATTTCTTGACTTTATACTAATATCAACATCATCATCTTGATTGATATTGTTGATATGAAGGACTTTGTTACAGCCTTTAATAATTTGTGCAAGACCTTGATTTTCGCTGGAAATGAGATTAATATCATTTTGGCACGCATGAGGATCTCTAAATTTACCAAATCTAGTTCTAACAATGGTAGTATACTTTACTATTTCCAAACTAAAGATTACATTGATTAAGAGGTCATAGCTCATTTGTTCCTCTTCAGAAAATTTTCCAGTGGTGACAAAGATCACTTGGTTCAAGCCTTCTTTGACAGAGTAGCAAGCATCAGCTATCTTGTAAAGCACTTGTTGAAGACTAAGTTTTGTGTCACCGATACCAATTGTATCCTTTATAAAGGTAGTTAGACAAATATCTATTCATTAAAAACGATATTACTTACCACAATAATATATTTTACACCATCAACGATATACTCTTTCTTTAAATGGTCCTTGGTTTGGCTTACTCCAAATTCTCCCTCTTGGAAATCATTTGAACCACTAATTACATTGCAGATGGTACTTTTTCCATTTCCAGTTTTACCTATCACTAACACAGTTCTTTCTTCCATTGTTATATATTTTAATTAATAACCAATTATCTTTTATACGAGAAAACAACCCCCAAACTTATTTAAAAATGGACTTTTTTCAGTTTTCATTTTTAAAAAACTAAGTTTTGAAAATTTTCACTTCCCAATCTCTGACCGATCTTGGCCAATTAAATATTAGTATTTTACAAAAAAAACAAAGATTAAGTTCATAATCTAATTATGAATGATCATAATAATAAACTAAATACCCTTGGGTATTATTACTACAATTTTTTTAAAATTTTTTTAATTTTTATGTGACAAATAACAGTTTTTATTGATACACTGTTAAGGATAGGGGGAGTAAGAAAAAATCAATAAGTTCTCTTTTGATGATATTTATCTGTTTTTCTATGTATGTGGGTGGGGTTGATTTGTTTGTTTAAAATAAGATATATAATATTTTTGATTTTTTATAAAACAATTGTAAAAATATGTTTAGATCTTGTTGAAAGCAACAACATCAACAGATTGAACGTAATCTTCGAAGGCGACGATTTGTTCTTCGAGGTCATCCATACTGACTTTATCATCTTCAACAACAACATTGATATTTAACTTTCTGATACCGTAACCGACAGCAATGAGTTTGGAGGCACCCCAGATGAGACCTTCCATTTCGATGGATCTGACAGATTTTTCTAATTCGTCCATTGGAGTGGTATCATCCCATGGTTTAACATCTAAGAGAATAGAAGATTTAGCAATGACGGCTGGTTTGGCGGCTTTCTTGGCTTTGGCAGCGGCAGCTCTTTCGGCTAATTGTTTTTCGTATTCTTCATCATCTTCATCAGAACCAAAGAGATCAACATCATCTTCGTCTTTAGCAGCAGCTGGGGCAGCAGCAGCTTTAACAGTGACGGCTTCAGTCTTTGGGAAGGCAGCTTTTTCTTCAGCAGTGTAGTCGCTGATGGTTCTGAACCATCTGCAAACATTGACGAATTTAGTGTTGCATGGGCAAGTGCCAACTAAAGCGAGGGCTTCAACATCAGCTGATGATGGGACGAAACCAACGATGTAGGTTTTGTCAGCTAAGTAGGTGTTGAGTTCAGCAAGACCAGCTTCGGTTTTTAAATCAGTGAATGAAGGCATTGTAAATCTGTTTGATGTATTCATTTGATGTATTTAATATTTGTTTGTATTATAGTTGTTGTTGTTGTTGATATTTGAGAAAGAGAGAATTATATTTAATGTTAGAAAAAGTTCATTTCTTGAGATAATAATAAAAAAGCAAAACAAAATCTATTTAAAGCGGCTGCAGTATTCTTGTGAAAAAAACAAACAAAACAGATACACAACTGAGAAAAAAGATTTTAATTTTTTTTTTTTTTTTTGAGAAAACTATGCGATAAGACACACACAACCGAATAAAAAGTTATCGTATGGTACGGTTCGATTTTGTTGTTAATGTTATTGTTTGTTGTTATTGCTAAAAATACAAGAACGTTGACAATGGAGGTGGGTGAATGCTGAACGGTGTACCATAGATGAAATTTTGAAATACCGAAATTTCTTGTAAACACAACACACAAAAACACACAAGTACTATAAAGATGATTTCATTATTTGAAAATACTGCAGCGGCACAATATAAGATATATTATCAAAGGTGATAAGTGCATACCTTTAGTTTATGAAGGATGAGTTAGATATCACAAATAGGAGAAAAAAAAACTAAAATTTTTTCAAAGTTCACGTGACGGGCTTGAGGAGACGTAAAAAAAAAAATTTGAAAAAAAATATTTTAAAAAAAAAGTGCCCAAACGTTACAGTATTTTGATTTTCGAACATAAAATGTTTTTTTTTTCAAATTTGGTCCAAAAAAAGATTATTTTTACTTTTTGCTGTTTTCAGGGCCTCACCCAAAAAAGTATCAAATTAAATTAAATTGTTTGTCTTTTATGGACTAATATATTTGTTATCAAAATTTATTTCGAATCCTTTGTTTGTCTTTTGTTTTTTTTTCTTTTTTTTTTTTTTTTTAAATTTTTTTTAGAAAATAATTTCAAAAATTTAAATTAAATTTCAAACGGACACAACTAGCCAATACAAACATTCACATACACATACATAGATACATACACTCAACGACACATCTTGTTGCACAGCGCTTTCATTCATTCATTCTCGTTTTCATAGATATTACGTATGAAATTTAGGTAAACACACAAAAGTTGGACAATCATTGTAGTTTTGTTGTTGTTGCGCGTTGTTGGTATTCTTAGACAAACACAATCAAACAATCAAACTATAGATTCATTGTTTATCAATTAGTCACATATAGTCAACTACTCGAGTAGATACACAATCCCTTGTGTGTGTACTTTTACTTAATATTGATTTCTCCATCTACACACGCACAAACTAGCTTTAAGACCCAAGATTGGTTTTAAAGAATATACATATAAAACTGGCGGTTGAGCAAATTGTTTCAGAGAAAAACACTTGCAACAATAACAATGGAAAGAACAATAGTGAAGATCTGGATATAGATAAAAATAAAACTACAAGCATTCCAAAGTTTGCACTCTACCCAGGAAGGTAAGTAGCAGTGTTGTTATTTAAATCATATATCAATTACCTAACACCAAATTATATATAGCCGATTTGTAGGTGTTCAAAAAAGTGAAAGAACATCTTATCCTGTTTTAGTAGATATAAAAAATGTTGACTTTAAAAACTCTGTTCTCTCAGGTTATCTAACAATTTCGGGTTTAACAGATGTATGTAGTGTTGTTACGTTGTATTAGTAGTATTATCATTCATTATCAACTCATATATTAATTAATGAATTAATAACTCATAGAAATATCCAGTTTTAACAACATTTTTCGAAGCAGAGATTATTGGTGATAAATATCCATTTCTGACAAGAAAATGGGACGCAGACGAAAATGTAGACAAAGAACATTGGAGTCAATTTCCAGCATTTGGCGCATATCATAATAAGTTTAATAGAGATGATTTTAAAGTTGATTTTGATAGCAGCGATTATCTATTTATGAGATGGAAAGAGTATTTTTTAGTTCCAGATCACAGAGTCAAAACAATTGAAGGCGCCTCTTATGAAGGCTTTTATTATATTTCCTATCAAAGATCAACAGGTATCATCAAAGGATACTATTATCATTTCTCTAGCGAATGGTATCAATCTCTAGAATTGAATCATCAACCCCAATCAACTTTTCCAGTTTACGAATTTAGATAATGATCTTTTTTTTTTCCAAATTCATTATCTTCAAAAAGGTCTTACATCCTTTTTTTTTATTTTCTTTTTTTTTTTTTTTTTTTTGGCAACTATTTATTTATTTATCAATCCAAATCAATCAATCCAAATTAATTCAGTCAATCCAAATCAAATTAAACCCCACTTTGCATCATCATTTATCGTTATGATGGTAAATCCAAATTCAAACACCTTACCAGCCAAATCAAATAAATAAATAATTTGTATATATTTTAAATAATAATAGTACTAGTATTTTATTTAATAATAGAGTTTGTTAATGATGATGATGACGATGTTGTTGATGATGTTGATGATGATGTTGATGATGTTGGTTTAGTCGTAAGGGTTAAATGTACAAAAGCTTTTCTAATATTTTTTACAAAGGTGGATAAATTGCCAGATTGGTTTAAATCTGTTAATAGACTATAAAGATTTTGGAGCATGGGGGAGCATTCCAAAACTACATAGTCTTCGGTATCTTTGTCCAATGCAATAGAGATAATAAATGGTTTCTTGTGATTAGACGAATCAATGTTTGTAAAGATGAATTGCAATCCAGAGCCATCGGCAAGTTTTCTAAACTCCAAGCCAAAATAAGTTTTAAAATTATAGAGTGGCAGAGTGAGATCCTCTTTCTTTTTTTCATGTTCCTTTTCGATTCTCAACAAAACTCCATCCTTTTCTTGAATCTCTTCAAGTTCTTCGGTTTTAAGTTTCTCAAAGTTTTCCGATATACTGACCAACGAGTCTATCTTTTCCTTTAATTTAAAATACTCATTCTCTGATATTAGTTTCTCTCTTTTTTGTTCTTCAATTTCTATATTGATCATTGGTGTGTATTAGTTGTTGGTTCATACCTATATCTATTGATATTCGCTATTTATTGCTATTAATATTTACCTTGTAAACATTGTTTTAAAAACATTTCATCTTGAATGAGTGTATCTAAATTCTTTGAAAATTGATTGCATATAGTTTGATCTTTTTGAATTAGGTCCATAAAAGCCTCGACTTGTGCTTTATTGGTTTTTATAATTTTATCTTTGAATCTATGTATATCAATCTCTGCTTTATTACGAATTTCTTTTGCTTTAGTTGCAAAGTCATTACTACTGTTACCGGCGCCACCACCACCGCTTGTGTATGTTTTTAATCTCGGGTTTTCTCTCTTTTCAGTACCATCTAAATCAGACATTGATATGATACCTCTGTCGGGATATTGCCCAACACTATTACTAAAAAGGTCATTATTGTTATTTGATGCCTGGAGATATGAGTTATTGTTATTGTTATTGTTGTTGTTATTATTATTATTCAATAGACTGTTGTTGTTTAAACTACTATTAATGATACTGTTGTTATTATTAATATTTGCAGTCGTGGTGGAAGTAGTGGCATTGGTTGACTTTGTCGATCTCTTTTTTCTTTTGTTTTGAGATTCTTTGTTTGACGCCTTTGACGATTGATTTGTATTTGTATTCATTTATGTACAGTTGTTGATAGATATAATATATGTGTCCTCATTTTCATTTCTCGCCAATTTCAAACACAGACATAATTTTTAAAAATTTAAAAATTTTTTGAAAAAAGGCGGGGAAAATGTTTCCCCTCCATGAAACAAAGGTGTTGCGTAATGGATATTGATATTGTGTGCACATGCACATTGTATAGGAGTTCGTTCATAAATAATAGTGATTTGATGTTTTACAGTTTTATTTAAAATTTATCGAGTTTTTCTAGTTTACCACCGGTAAACATAGTTACCATTGATACTTCGTTTGGAAGGGGAGGTGGTGTTTTCGATTTCTTCTTTTTAATGACAAAGATAAATAAAACAACTCCGACCAATGCGAGTAAAACAACACCACCAATGATTGGTCCTATAATAACTCCAATATTTCTTTTATCTTTCTTTGGTTCTTCAGTGGTAGTTGGCAATGTTGTGTTTGAAGATGAATCTGATGATGATGATGGTTTCGTTCCTGATGATGATGAGGGTAGATGTGTTGATGAGGAATCAGATGATGCAGAGGCCGAGGAGGAAGGATTATTAGATGAAGAGGAAGCAGATGAAGATGATGAAGCAGAGGCTGAGGAGGAAGATTCAGAGGAGACAGATGAAGATGAAGCAGCAGAAGAAGATTCAGAGGAAGAAGGAATAACATGCTCTAAATTAATTAAAAATTTAAGACCATTATATGAAACCTGAACAGAAAAAGAATCATTTCTATTTGATGATATTGAAATATATTTCAATGATTCTCCAATGGATGTTGGTGAATAAATGAAAATTTCGTCATCTTTACTTTGTCTCAAAGAATATGAGCTTGTGTCTTGAGTGTTGAATACTAATTTATCACCCACTGTTGAGTTTAATATTTGTAATTTAACAAAGGTAAGTTGACAATCACCTGTGCTTGGAATGGTAAAGCTATTATTAAATAATGGGAGTAAAGACATATTCTCTGAATATTCAATTCTATGATCACCAAGTGGAGAGGATGTCTTGAAATAGTGTTGACCAAACATAGAGTA
Source organism: Polysphondylium violaceum (assembly GCA_000277445.1). Classification (NCBI taxonomy): domain Eukaryota; phylum Evosea; class Eumycetozoa; order Dictyosteliales; family Dictyosteliaceae; genus Polysphondylium; species Polysphondylium violaceum. Next base: position 11,857 of record AJWJ01000163.1, read on the forward strand.
TATTTTAGTTGGTGTACTTATAGTTATGTCATCGATGCCATCATTATTCATATCACCAATTGATTTACCACTTGAGATAGTGTCCAAGGTGTATCCCAAGCAGGGTTGATTGATTAAAGATGATTTTGTAATTTGATAATGTTGAGTTGGATAAGGATTTCCAAATATTGCCCATGTGGAAAGTGCAGAGGATCCGCTGCATACTACATCTGCCAATTCATCGCCATTAATATCTTTTAAAAAGATTTCTACACAAAGACTGTTTGAGCCTTGGGGAGAATCAGCCATTGTAAAACCCACATCACTAGCCAGAGTTGAGGAAACTAAAAATGAAGCTGGAAATGAATCCTTTCCATATAAAACAAATGTGTAATAACCAGAGTTTTTTGATGAAAAGGCAATATCATTTAAACCATCTCCATTGAAATCACCAATGCCAAACAAGGGATTGTTGTTTGAATTTATAGAAGTGTCGGTGAGAGAAAAAGTAAACCCATCGATCCCGTCATACAAAGGTACATAGAGACCAGAAGAAAGGGTTTGCTTGAATCCATAAACAACAACAATTTTTATCTGGTTGGTATTAAGAATTATATCAATAAGATTGTCATTATTAATGTCACCAACACCCATACCATAACCATTCAAGCCTGCTATTTTGAAACCATTTTGGCCGTTTAAAGTTGCCGAATCATATAGACCACTATTACTACTAACAGTAGGAAACTTGCCGCCATTGATACCGTATAGAACATATGTAGCTGAAGGACCAACATTGCCTGTTGCACCTACGTTTGTGCAAAACATTAAATCAGGTAGGCCATCACCATTGAAATCACCCACAGCTTTATTATTGCCTATGCCTTGATTGGACCCAGCCACACCAGCAAAATAGAATCCATTATTGGGGTTATCCATATATGTCATATCAAGGGTTCCCGATGGATATTGTTGAGCACCATAGATGACCAATAGTTTACCAGATTGGGTTGTTCTTTGTTGAATAATCAAGTCATCATAACCATCATTATTCAAATCTGCACATTTCGTATGAATATTTGCAAGCAACCCAGGAAATCTAAAGCCATTAGTTCCATCGAGTGCTGTTGCACTAGTGAGATATGCTGTTGGTTGTCCAAAAAAAACATTTACAGTTGACATTGATGAGGCAATCAAGTCTGTTTTGCCATCACCATTGATATCGCAATAAAAAGATGAGTAAACTTCTTCTGTATTTGAAAATGAATATGAGTTTGTAGCATCTAGATTTGCTACAGAGTTTGGATAGAATGCATAAGAGATAGATATACAACTACTGAAAAGTAATAGTATACTTGAAAATAAATAAAAATATATCTTCATTTTTAAATTAATCACAATAGTTAGAAAAGAGTTGTTATTCTTATATGTTGTAAGGGTGTGGATCAAATGTGAAATCAATCATTTTTAAAATAGGTGGCGGGGATTTTTTTTTCGTTTGTGATAAAGATTTGCAAAGATTTTTTTTCGTGAAGGGTTAGCCAAAAAAAACCTCCCGTTTTTTGGCATGAATTAATTTGGTCATAAAATTGTGATAGGGTGTGTCAATCAAACATTATAAATGTGTTGCAACATTTTCTAGTAACATGCAACACATCTTAAAACACTTTATCACTTGATTGATCAAAAAGGAATAATGAATCATTGATAAGATTTAGAACTCTGATTTTGAATAGACATAGAAAAAAAAAAAAAAAAAAAGAATCGATGTTTTGAGTCAATATTGATTTTTTTTTTTTAAATTATATATATCTAAATCCCAGAAATAAGATGTTTAGATTGAATAATTTTACAAAAGCTTTTATTAGATTGAATACGAGATATTATTCAACAAGTACTACTACGATTACATCTCAACAAATAATAGATTCAACACAAACAACGGGTTTTAATACAATCCCATTGGATGCATCACGAAATACAATCTTACAAACAAGAGGAATACATAACCCAAATAGTTTTTTCTCAAATTTATCAACAACAATAGCATCGACAACTAGTAGTACTTCAAATGAACTCACACTTGTTGGTGAAACTGTAGAGCTTATTCCATTGAAGCGAGAACATGCTCAAGATTTGGTTGAAGCATCAAAAGATGGAGAATTATCTAGTTTAAAATTCACTGTAGTTCCCAATCAAGGCAGTATTGGCAAGTATTTAGATACTGCATTTGCAGGTAAAGAACAAGGTACAATTATTCCATTCACTATTGTAAGAAAGAGTGATGGAAAAGTAGTGGGTAGCACAAGGTTTTGGAAATTGGATAGAGTGAATCGTAATGTAGAGATAGGACACACATGGTTAAGTGCATCCGTTCAAAGATCTAGTATGAATACCGAGTGCAAACTATTACTTTTAACCTATGCATTTGAAGTCCTCAATTGTATTCGTGTACAATTCACCACTGACGAGTTGAATGAAAAATCAGCAGCAGCTATACTTAGACTTGGTGCAAAATATGAAGGTACTGTAAGACACGAGCGTATCATGCCCGATGGTCGTAAAAGAAATTCCCTTCGTTTTAGTATAATCGACAGTGAATGGGAAGATTCAAAATCTATTCTATTATCCAAATTGTCAAGATAAATATATTTTTAAATGTGTATTATTACAAAAATTAATGATTCTTATTTATTTGAATATTACAAGTCATATCTCATGAGTTATTATAAATTCTAGACAATAACAACACAAAACCTCTTAAAAAATTATCAACCACTTGATCACTACAATCAGTTTTATTATTTGTTGAAAGAGGGGGTTTAGTATTTTATTATTTATTTTTATCTAAATCACCAAGGTACAATGTTTAGAGTAAATAATAATTTTACAAAAGCTTTTATTAGATATTGTTCAACAAGTAATAAAACAACATCTAAGCCAAAAATAGATTCAGCACAAAATGATTCTAGTTGTAAATTAGTCCCATTGGATTCATCAGTAAATATACATTTACACCATAATTCTAATAGTTTTCTCTCATATTTACTACCAACAACAATAACATCGACAACTAGTAATACACAAAATGAACTCACACTTGTTGGTGAAACTGTAGAGCTTATTCCATTGAAGCGAGAACATGCTCAAGATTTGGTTGAAGCATCAAAAGATGGAGAATTGTGGAATATAAAATTCACTGTTATTCCAAATCAAGAGACAATCCACAAGTATTTAGATACTGCAATTGCCGAAAGGGATAAAGGTACGAGCATTCCATTCACTATTGTAAGAAAGAGTGATGGAAAAGTAGTGGGTAGCACAAGATTATTGAGATTAGATAGAAAAAATGGTCAAGCAGGGATAGGATATTCATGGCTAAGTGCATCCGTTCAAAGAACTAGTATAAATACCGAATGCAAATTTCTACTTTTAACCTATGCATTTGAAGTCCTCAATTGTATTCGTGTGCAAATAATGACCGATAGATTAAATGAAAAATCAGCGACTGCAATCGCAAGACTTGGTGCTAAGCTTGAAGGTACCCTAAGACACGAATGTATCATGCCTGATGGTCGTATAAGAGATACACTTTGTTTTAGTATAATAGATAGTGAATGGCAAGAATCAAAATCTATTCTATTATCCAAATTATCAAGAAAATAAATATAATGTCGTTTATTACCAATGTGGTTCTTTTCTATTTATTTACTTATTGATGATTAAAAAAGTTCGAAGGGAAATTACAGGGAACTTGTAAAAATGAATTAATAACTTGCTCAAACAATGACATCCATTCTTGATTACTATTAAAAGATTCATTTGATGATAGTTTCTTTTGAATGTATAAACATAATTGATAAAGTGGATATTTGTTGTTGTGATCGATAACATTATGATTACTATTGAATGTATTGTTTTTGATGTTTTCTGAAATTTGTAAATCATTGTTGGTTAAAATTGACAATAAATGATTTATAATATAAATGATTATATTACAGGAGGAAAACAATGAGTCCAATATTTGTTTTGTATCAATTGCAATTGGTTTACCCCCATTAACACCGTTGCTAAGATTTATATATTTTCTTAATAATTCTTTAAAATTATCTAATTTAATTAAACATTGTTTAGATATTCTATTTGAATTATTGTTATTATTACTATTATTATTATTAATGATTGGAGTACATTCTAATATAATTGATTTTAAATTTAAAAGATTAAATAGATATCTTTCACGAAGGTATATAAATTCTTCTTGGAAATATAATGATCTCTCTTGGAGGGAACTAGATTTAATTGATAATAATGAACTATGATAGTTTGAGAGTTGTTTAGTGACAAGGGATTGATTAGTATTGTTTGAAATTTCATTTTCCAAACAAGATATTGAAAGTAAACCTTTGATCCAAAAATAATTACATTCAGATTCAACATGATTAATTAAACTTGAATAAATTATTTTTGAAATCAAATGGAATCCATGTCTCTGAGCATGTTGGGCTAAATGATAACAACACCAAAGTTGATTAGGTTTTGGATTAGATAATATAAGTTTAACCAAAGGTACCAATGATTTAGTAACATGATTAATTTCATTTATATTTTCATCATATGATCTAAACAATATTATAAATATTGACATTGTTATATTGGTTTTAATATCTGTTGATTTTGTATTACTATTATTGTTGCTACTACTATTATTATTGTTATTATTATTATTATTATTATTATTATTATTATTATTATTATTATTATTATTTAATAAATTTGATAAATAATCCAATATTTGATTGAAAAATGGATAAACAACTTGTTTTTTAAATTTGATATATATTGACATACAATGTAATAGACTCTTTATGTTTTGTTCATTTGTTTTTTCATTTAATAGTGAAATGATTGTTGTTGATATTTGTTTACTATAGTTTGGATACTTTTTAATAAATTTAATAATTGAATTTAATAATGTTGATGATTTACTAATGATTGTATTGGTACTAGTGAATTGTGTTTTAATTATTATACAAATACTATTTACAATTTGATTACATATATTATCAATGTCCTTATCATTATTACTATTACTACTACTATCATTATTACTACTAAGTACTATTGATTCATTTACTATATTTACAAGTATATCTATACATAGTTCGGAAAGAGTTAGATCATAATCCAACGAATATTGGAATAGTAGCGATAGGCCTTTGGTGTTTGTTTTGATATCGTTGAATAGAGTGATTGATAGATTTGACAGTAACACCAATGCATGATATTTGATTTCCCAGTAGTTTTGAGGACTTTGTTCGAGGATATCAAATAGCTCGGTCAAAGGATACTGCGAGTGGGGCGATATTTTTGATAAGGTTAATAAACATTTTAACGAAGTCACTTTAACTTTAACTCTTGGATCAGAGAGACCAAATGTTGTTAGGAATTTAATATGTTGGTCAATGTAGAGTATATGTTTACTTGCTAGACTCGTCAATGTATCCAATATAGCTGTTACATAGAGTACCGATGGATAGAGTGATAATAATCCCACCAACATCTCTCTAGATTGATTAGATATCGAATGACTATGATGCATATGTCTGAATAATCTGGTGTACTTTAGTTTAGTAATGGGCGGTGTCTCCACACTCTGAATAGTTTTATGTATCTTTTCTATAACACTATCAGAGAATAATGGTGAGATTTCGCATAATTTATCGATAATAAATATCACTGCTTCTACCTCGACTTGATCATGTGATTGCATACATGAACGTATGCTATATATAATATACTAATTAGTATTATAACTACTTTAATATATATTAAAAGTATTGATCGATACATACCTATGATGAATATAAAGTTTATCAACTATACACTGAGGTACACTTCCCAATACTCTGAGTGCTAATGAACGTGCAATTGGATCATTTGATAAAATGACTGAATGAATTCTCTTTAAAACATCGTCTATATTTGCAATCTTGTGAATCTCATGTGAGCACTCTTGAAATACTTTAAGTATTCTATACTTTACAGTGTTGTTTGTATTTCTAAAGATATCTGATAACTTAACAATCACTGAATTCACTACCAATGGAGTTGGTTGGTATTTGATCAAATGACTAAAGAATAAAATAGATTCAACTTGGTCTCCTATATTTCCACTTCTAATGCCCTTGTCAATCTCCATTAAAATAGTACCGCAGTTGTCATCTTCTTTATTTTGATCCCCGCCTATAGTTGACGAGGGCAGTGATGCTGTTGGCACTGCTGCGTTGATTGGGTTGTTTCCCGTTGTAGATGTTGATGATTGTGGAGATAATAAAGAAGGTGCTGGTGTGTTTGTTGTTGTGCCAGGTGTAGATGTTGATGCTGGTAGATTTGTTGCTGTTGTTGTTGTTCCTGTTGTAGATGTGGTGGTTGTTGATAAATTACTACCCAAGTTACCTGCACTCGATAATGCTGTAGTTGAAGTATTGTTAAACAAATAAAACAAAGAGTTTGGTGGCAGTTGTTGATTTGATAAACCAAATGAAGCTGTTGATCCACCAGACAATGATGGTGTTCTTTTGGCACCACCAAATGTTTGACGTGATGTCGATGCAGACATATCTATTTGTATATCTATATTTGATCAATCATATGAACCCAACTATTAAATCTAAAAAATGTAAAAAAAATGCCAAGATGAGCAAATTTTGAAAAAAAAAAAAAAAAAAAAAATAAACTTTGGACATAAAAGTGGACCTTTGGATGTATATTTCATATTATTAACAACAGTAGTATTTAAAGATTTATTAATTTTTATCAATTGGAGTAACGTAGGCAGCAGTGAGACCACCATCAACTAAAAATGTGGAGCCAGTTACATAGGAGGAATCGTCACTGGCTAAAAAGAGTGCACCTTTGGCTACTTCGTCAGCTTGACCAAATCTGCCCATTGGTAAATGAACCAATCTTCTGTTTCTTTTTTCTGGAGTATCGAGGAATTTATCTAAAAGTTCGGTTCTTAATGGACCTGGACAAAGAGCATTGACTCTGATCTTTTCTCTGGCGTGGATGACGGCGAGCTCTCTGGTCATGGCCAAAACACCACCCTTGCTGGCAGTGTAGGCAATTTGTGGTGTGGCAGCACCCATACAAGCGACAAAACTGGCAGTATTGATGATTGAGCCACCACCGGCTCTGAGAATAGCTGGAATACCAAATTTGCAGCCTAAAAATACACCCTTCAAGTTGACATTCATTGTTTGATCCCAAACAGCCTCGGTGGTCTTGACAGAATCGTCGTCATCAGATATCATGATACCGGCATTATTAAAGAGGATATTTAATTTACCAAAAGTCTTTTCAGCAACTTCTACCATTTGTTTGCAATCCTCTGCTTTGCTAACATCTGCACGGAAGAAATAAGCTTCCCCACCCAATGTTTTAATTTGATCGGCTACCTGTTTACCTTTTGCCTCATTAATATCTACCAACAAAATTTTGGCACCCTCTTTTGCAAATAATAAAGATGATTCTTTTCCAACACCATCACTAGCACCTGTAATCAATGCTACTTTTCCACTTAATCTACCATTTTCTATTATTGTTTTTAAAAGTTAATTATTAAATCAATGAAACGTATATTTATTAAATATACCTACTATTGACAGTAGTAGTAAAAAATAATCTTTGAGTAAAGACTTTGGTAGTTTGGACTTTAAAAATATTGCTAAACATTTTTGAAATAAATTTAAATAGATAATAATATACAACAAGAAAATAAATAATTGAACAAAATGATTGAAAAAAAAAAGATGATCAATTTTGTAATTAGTAAATTGGGTCTTTTTTTTTGAAAAGACCTTTTTTTAATTAAATAATTTTTTTTGAATTAATTTTTATTTTTTTGCAATTCTGGGTCAATTTTGAAATTCAAAAAAAAATTAAACTGGGTTCATATTACGCAAAATCAAGATCATATATCTATATTTGCCTTTCGCAGATTTTAAATTTATGTTATATATCCATATTTGTTTATGCGCTTTATTATTATTATTACAATTTGGCTGGTTGATAATTTTTTAAATCTTTTCTTAATAATTTACCAGTTGCTGATTTAGGAATTTGATTTAAGAAATAAATGCCTCCTCTGAATCTTTTATAATTTGAAACCTTTTTGTTTACCCATTCGTGGAGTTCTTTGTCAGTGAGTTTTTGATTTGGCTTCAAGACAACGTATGCTCTGGGAACCTCGCCGACATCACCGCTGTCAATACCGACGACACAGGCGTCAGAAATCATTGGGTGGGACAATAGGAGTGCTTCCAGCTCTGCTGGTGGTATCTGGAAACCCTTAAACTTGATCAATTCTTTGACTCTGTCGACGACAAAGTAGTAGCCATCTTCGTCAACATAGCCAATGTCGCCAGTGTGGAGGAATCCGTCTTTGTCGATTGTCTCTTGTGTGGCTTTTTCGTTGTTGTAGTAGCCCAACATGACATTGGGACCTTTGACGCAAATTTCACCACGAGCCCCAATATCTAGGGTCTCACCGCTGTCTGTCGACACGATTTTGGCAATTTGATTGGGAAGGAGGAGACCAACGGAACCTGATCTCTCGCCTCCGTATGGGTTGACCATGGTGGCGGGAGAGGCCTCTGTCATGCCATAGCCCTGTTTGATGGTGATGTTTCCTTTAAATCTATTTACAATTTCTCTCTCAACATTGTCGCTGAGGGGGGCTGCGCCGGAAAACAAGACTCTGAGCGATGAGAGGTCATAGTTGTCAATCAAAGGACTCTTGGCAAACATTAATGCCACTGGTGGCACAACAAACGAGATGGAGACCTTGAATCTCTCTATCAATTGCAAAAACTTGACTGGCTCAAACTTGGGCAACACGACAACACGGTAGCCTTGTTTGAGCATCAACATCAAGAACAACATGAGGCCATAGATGTGAAAGAATGGTAAAATACCCATGAGGGTGTCGTTTTTTCTATAGGTTGAGGTTTCAATGACCTGAGTTTGATAGGTGTTGGCAATGACGTTGAAATGAGTGAGACACACGCCCTTGAATAGACCAGTGGTACCGCTAGAGAATGGAATGACTGCAACGTCTTTTTTGGGATCAATGGGTACCTTGGGTGGACGTCCGTCGTTGTCCAATAGCTGGGGCAATGATACAATTAGACCAGGCTTACTTTCCTTGGCAATGGCGTTGGTTTCGTCGGCATTTACATTTGGCACACTGATGACAATGACCCTCTCAACATTTGGAAAAACAGTTGATAAATCTTGTTTAATCCTTTGATAAACGGCTGGAGTACAAACTAAAAACTTTGGATTGACTGTGGCCAATGTCTTTGAGAGCTCATCGACTGTGTACTCGGGATTAATCAACGATGAAATGCCGCCAATCAAACCTACACCATGATAAACAATTGAATACTCTGGCACATTTGGTAAAATAATACCAACAACTTCTCCTTTTTTTAATCCTAAAATTGAAAATCCTTTAGCTGCCTTTGTTGTTGTTTGTATTAATAAAAGATCTACTGACGATCTAGTGATATAATTTAATAAATACTTTTTCAATATCTTCGGCAATCTCATGTGAAGAGTATTCTCTTAGGGATAAACCATCGACGATAATGGTACGACTTGGTCCACTCTTGAGACTTTTTATAATCAATTCAGGCGCAGAAATCTCTGGTATAATGACATCTGGATATTTTGATGAATAGTAAGTTTCTTTTCCCACTTTAATAATCATGATATTGGTTGATGATGGTACTGATATATATTAAAATTTATTTTAGAGATAAATAAAAAAGGAGGAAAAATAAAAAAAAACAAGAAATTAAAACGAGCGTATTGTGAATGAAAACAAAAAAATTAATATGATATGTGTGAGGGTGATATTTATACAAAAACAAATACTAAAATGAATGAAAAAAGAAAATGAAAATAAAAAAAAACCTACATTCAAAAAAGGATTTAGGGGGTTAAATTTCGAAGTGAAAAAATCTCTGATAAGAATGTAAGTATTTTTTTTTTTTTTCAATTTCAATTTTTTTGAATTTTTTGGCATTTTTTTTGTTTTTTTTTTATCAAATGGTGGTCATTGGTCCCTTTTTTGGATTTTTAATGTGTCATAGCGTGGTTTCATGAAATTGCGCTATTTATATTACGACTCACCAATACAACAACAACATGACATCAATGGCTGAATAGATAATAGAATGCAATAGCAATAATAAGAACAATACATGTATGACTGGTCTCTCTCCTTATATTTATCTGGTCAACTCCATTTACTTTTTTGGTGAGCATACATATACCCTATCTCTTTATTTAGAGATGAATATAAATAGAGTGTATTGTGTAAAAAACAAAAAATAATAAAAGATATGAAAATGATTTTGTAGGGGGTGGACATATGCAGCATACTTGAAAATGTGAATGAGGGGGTGAGTGTGGGTTGACAGTACTTTTTTTTTACACATTCTATTTTTTTTGGTGATTAGATTTATTGTTTGTCACCCAATATATTTAACTTTTTTTAAAAACCTATATATATTTATATAACTAGATATATAATTGACTAGTGCTGTATTAGGACGAGTAGCAGGAAGGGTAAACATGATAGATACCGGGAATGATAGTAATGAAGCTATAGATAGTGGTACAAATAAAGACCAGGAGCACCAATCCAGCGTCGATGAATTGAATGAAATGGTTACTGTAACCACCATTACAACCACCACCACAACAACCACCAAAAAGAATGATGAACCAAAACAACAAGAACAACATAAAGAGGAGGACAATGATGATAACAGTGTAAAAACACAAACACAACAAAATACAAACACCACTCCATCTAGCGCCACCAACACTCCTACAATTAAAAAGAATAGATCAGATTTTGATTTTATAAAGACCATTGGAAAAGGTTCGTTTGGAAAGGTTAAATTGGTGATCGAAAAAGAAACTGGCAAGGGCTATGCAGCAAAGATATTAAACAAAAAGTTAATTATTAAAGAAAAGAAGGCAAAATATGTAAACACTGAAAAGACAATTCTAGACTCTTTGGATCATCCAAACATTGTAAAGCTCTACTACACATTTCAAGATGAAAATGATCTTTGTATGTAGAATGTTTGTTTTGGTTGTTTCATATACATATATTAACAAAAGAGTGTATACTATATAGACTTTATATTAGAATATTGTCCTAATGGTGATTTATTGGATCAAATAAAGGATGCAGGTTGTTTTGAAATCAAGGTGGCACAATTTTATGCAGCAGAGATCATTGTTGCCATTGAATATCTACATAGCAAAGGTATTGCTCATAGAGATTTAAAACCAGAGAATATATTGTTGGGAAAGAACATGCATTTGAAAATCAGTGACTTTGGATCTGCCAAAGTGTTGGGGAATGACCCAAGGACTAGATCGGGTTCATTTTGTGGAACTGCTGAATACGTTTGTCCAGAGCTATTGACAGAGAAATCTGCTGGTAAGCAAGCAGATATTTGGTCATTTGGTTGTATCATGTATCAATTAATCTCCGGTAAACTTCCATTCAAGGGATTCAATGAATACCAAACATTTCAATTGATTATCAAAAGAGAGCTCATATTTCCTCAAAACTTTGATCCAGTAGCCCAAGATTTAATCAACAAGCTTATTTGTTTGGATCCTTTTGAAAGACTCTCGATTGCTGATATTAAAAATCACGCATTCTTTGAAGGAATTGAATGGGATCAATTATCCAAGCAAGATCCTCCCGTCATTATTCCAATTGAACCTCCCTCTCCATGTAGTTCTCCGAATAGTACAAGAAAAAAGAGATCAATGTCTGCCCATACAATCGGATCACCTCTTCTTATTCAACAACAACAGGAACAACAAAAACAAACCATTATTGATCAAAAATCTCAACAAAATGTATGTTCACCTCGTTCAGCTGTCAATAATGGTAATCCAGCAACCACCACAACCACAACATCATCAAACCAAAATCCTATTAGACCATTATTACAAAGAGAAAGATCATCTACTTTACAACACACACCAACTACTGTTAAACCAATAATGTTTGATAGAACATCCTCAACCTCATCTACACCACCACTCTCACCGGGCCTACAGAGTCCAAGAGTTTATTTAAAACCAAATAATATATCTACACTTGACAAAGAGAAAAGAAAACAACTCAAAGATCAACAAATGTTGGAACTCTCTGTGTGGAATAGGTTCCTTTTACCAACAGATGAAATCATTTTAGCATGTGTTTTAACGGAAAAGAGAACTGGTTTGATATCTAAAAAAAGACAATTAATAATAACAGATACACCCAGAATCTTTTATGTTGATCCAATTAAATTGATTCAAAAAGGTGAGATTGGGGTAGATTTATCTTTGTCTGCCCAATATAAATCAAACAAACATTTTATTATCACCTCCAAAGGTAGGTCAAGACATTTCTATGACAATGGATGTCAATCCAAACAATGGGTCGATATGATAAATGATTTAAAAACTTTATTAAAATAGTGTAATTTTTTACTCCAATCTCTCTTTTTCTCTCTCTTTTTGTAAATAGTACTCAAATAAATAAACCAATATGTAAATACTTTTTTTAATTTATATAAATCTTTTTAATTTATTTATATAATGTTTTGGAAAATAAATAACTACAACTTCGATTTAATTATAGGGAAAAAGAAAATATTGATAATGATGATGAGAATAGGAAGGAGAGAAATAAAAGGAATTTATAATCCATTTTTAAAAATGAAATGGATTATAAATACCTTTTAAAAAATGAGATAGGGAAAGAGGAGGTGAAGAGAAAAAAAAAAAATGACTTGATCTTTTTTAGTTGAACGATTGGTTATTTTTTACAAAGTTACACTAGTAATTGAATTGAATAGATACTACTAGATATTATTATTATTATTATTATTATTTGTTTGTTATTTGTTGTTATTAATTATTATTAATTTAGAAATGTGAGAGAGGAGAAGATGGGGTTGAAGAAATTTGTTGCAAATGAATCAATGGTAATTGAGGTGAACTACTGAGATTACTTTTACCCAACTTACTAAGACCAATCATATTTGAGCGATGTGGACTACCAGAGATATTGTTGTTGTTTATCATCAATGGGGAGAGGGATGCCAATGGTGATGATGAACTTGGTGAAGAGGTGGCTGGTGAGATGGTTGGATGAAGATTTTTAGTGATGTGATGTAAAGATGGTAAAAGTGGTGATGAATCTGGTGTTGATATAGATTCATCGTTGGTGTTTGGTGTGGTGTTGGTTGACGAAGTTTGTAAAAATGAATTTGATTGTGGATGATAAGAGCTTGATCTGGCTCTAGTCAAATATACAGGTGATGAATTTACATTTGGATTTGATATACTAAGACTATTAAAACTATATTGTGGACTATGATAAGAAACCTCTTCTTTATCAACAGTTTGACTATTATTACATGATTGTTGTTTTGATTGATTATTATTACTATTTAAATTTATATTACTATTTGATTTAGAATTATTATATTTGTTGATACCAATTAAAATTTCTCTTTCTCTTTTAACTTTATCACCAATAATACTTTCGCTTTGTATAGGTGAGGAAGTCCCTGAAGATAATTCATTATTGTTGTTGTTATTGATATTGTTGTTATTACTATTATTGTTACTATGATATTCAAAAGATATAGAACTCTTTAAATCAATCTTGTTTTGCTTGGTATGAATCTTTGATTTGACGTGATCTATTTTCATTGCAAGATTTTCATTTTCCAATCTAATTGTACCAAGTTGTTTTTCTAAAAGCTCCAAGCGAACTCTAGTTTCATATTGATTGGCAGATAATTGTGTAAATGCCATATGTAATTCTTGTGATGACATTTTTAATTCATGAGCTTTGGATTCAAGATTTGAAACATACTCTTTCTTTCTATTTCTTGATAACGCAGCAGATTGTCTATTCTTTAGTAATCTGACTTGTCTCTTTTTGGCTCTATCGTCATCTGAGCTCTTTATATCTAATTTCATTTTATTAATCTAAGATTTAAGATATATTAATATTTTATAAATCTAGATGAAAAAAAAAAAAAAAAAAAAAAAAAAAACAACTTACCTTGAAAGCTTGACTTTGTGGAGAGACTGGCATGTCGGGCTCGCTACTCATTTCGATTTGAGTTGGACTATACATTTTATTTGGGTTTATTTATATTTGTATGTGTGATACTATACTATTATTATTACTATTACTATAAACTAAAAGATCTTTTTATTTGAGAATATTGATTAATAAAAAGGTAAGAAAGTGATGATGATGTGTGTACGAAAAAAATATTGGAAAAAAAATTCAAAAAAATTTTAAAAAAAATTTTACTAAAAAAAAAGGATGCGGTGATGTGGCGCGTATTTAAGATTGACGGCAAAGAGAAAAAAAAATTGTTTGAAAAATCGATGATCGCTGTGGAAATATTCCGATAGTGGGTGAAGAGCACACAATAAAGTAGAAAAATGTAGAGAAAAAGACGCAGAACAATAAACAGAAAAAATAAAAAGTATCTATAAAATGGGAAATTTATAATTTACAAAACAAATATCTAGTTTTTTTTTTTTTTAGATATTTGCGGGGAAAAAATCAAAAGCAATAAAATATATTTTGAAAATGACAAACCAAATGGTAAAGTGATTATATAGATACGAGAAACAAGAGAAAGAAAAGTACAAGATATATTCGCAGAATGGTAGTGGGGTGTGACACACGTTGTTGAGCAGCTTAACTGAACACTAGTTAGAATGACAAAATGAAAGTGAAAAAAAAAGATATCTATTAAAAAATTGGGTTTGGCTTTTTAAAAGAATCAAACACACGCACACAAAGAATAATAATATAATAATAATAATTTATAAATAAATGTAATATATTAATTTTATATGAAGATACAAAGGTGGTAGATGGATTAATCAAATGATCATGGTGGTGGTGTTGGAGTGGTGGTGTTGGAGTGATGATGGTGATGATGATGTTATTGTTTGCTAAGGTGATGTGCTACTATTGTTGTAAGAGTGGTGAGAGTACTCAATATAGAAAACAATATACTCAAGATTTGTGTGTTATAAATAGGAATCTTTGTTGATATAATGAGGTTATGTGGGTTTTTTTCAATTTTTGAATTAAAATGATTTGTTTAGGGGTGTGGGTGGGGTGTTGTGTGAAAGAAATTTGGCGTGGTAATGGTTGGGTTGTGTGAGGGTGTGTGCTTAATATATCTTTTTAACCATTAGGTGAGGGAAAGATGAGGGTGAATGAGAGAGATGGCAAGTGAGATGAAAAAAAAAAGGTATGAAAAAAATAATAATGAAATTAACAAACACCACACCTCATATTATCATATGTATGATGATCACACTATAGATTAATTATTAATATGATAAGGTGTTGAATCTCTAGTAGGTTTTTTTTTTTTAAAGTGTTGACAAAAAAAGAAGGTGTGTGGTGGTATTACTATTTCACAACAATAGTACTGAAGGAGGAGTAGTTATAAATAACAACAATATGTGAATGGTTATGTCTGATCGATATCGCAACATAGAGATAAAATCTTTCATCTCTGATTTGTGAAGTGCACTCTATTTGTGTGTGGGGAGTGTGTTGTTTTTTTTTTTTTTTTTCCTTTCTTTCCCAGATATCGTAATTGCATCACTGCTGTATATAGAGTTATGGAAAAAAAAAAAATCTCACACTAATATTTTGCCAAAAAAGTAGTATTATACTATTGTGTCAGAGTAGCACACAATCACACACCACAGTAGTGCGTAGGTGAGAGTGTGTGAGTGTGGGTGCTAAAAACAATAAAACAACAAAAAGACATGATTCTATGATGGTGAAATTGAATGTGGAGAAATGTAATCCGAGCCAAACCACTCATATTTCCTCTTTCCACCACTGGTGTTGCATATCGGGAATAAAGATAGGAAATAGCAACAAACGCAACATATGAATGATGTCGATGATGATGAAAGATTAAATAACAACAATTGAATCTTTCCAAAAAAATAAATTGTGCTACACATCATCATCAATATATCATCATGGTTGTAATTATCATTATTATTATTATTACTATCATTATCATTACTTGTTTCATTATGTCATAGAGATAGGAATTATACTGTAGATAGTGTGTATAATGTATATATATATCTCTATCCATCGATGTCTAGATTAAATTTTGTGTAAAGAGAGAAGAGGAGGTGAAAAAAAATAAAAAAATAAAAAACATACCAAAAAAAGAGAGTGGTGTGATCTTTAATAAAAAAAGATTTTTTGATTGGCGACTGCGATAAGATTTAGTGTAAATTAAAAGCTGATTCTAATCTACCTTTTTTAAATAAATATTGTTGATGTATATATGTATATTATTATATCGGGAATTTGTAATTTTGTATTATTATTGCTATTGTTACTGATATCGTGTAACTTTTCCCTTTATTGATTTAATTAATAATAATAATTAATCAATATATCTATCTTTTTTTTTATTTTATTTTCTTTTTGTGATAGGGAAGAGTACAAAGAATTGCTTCTGCACAATGACGACACAGGTATCTTTGAGGTCGCGAGATTCCTAATATCAAAAAAATAAAAAAAAAAAAGAAAATATAAAAATAAAAAAAATTAGAAAAAAAACAAAAATAAAAAAAAATCACACCAAAAAAATCCAACACGCTCAATTTTTCGTCAAAAAGAATGTTTAAAAATTTAAAAAAATCACGGGATCATATTTTGACAAAAGAGGTGGGAACAAGTAGATCATGATGATGTCGATTTTTTGAAAAAAAAAAAAAAAATTAGTGCCGACAATTAGGCATCTTGTGAATGTGCGAGTGCGTGATGTGGTATTACGAGAGTGGTGGGCGAAGCAAATAAATTTTATTCACACAAGACGACCTTGGTGGTGAATTTCACAAATTTTTAAAAATGTTGACCTGGTGAGGGTTTCTTTTGGGAATTCTTACCTTGTTGTGATAGAGGACGATTTCTCTTGACCAGAAAAGGGGTTTCTCTTTTGATGACGGGGTGGTTTTTTAATGAGAGAAATGGTTTAAAAATAAAAATTATCTCTTTTATAATTATATGATGTGTTTGTCTTGTGAATAAACTTTTAGAGTTGTTCTTTTTCTTTTTCTACTTTTTTTCAGAATATGAAATTAGAAAAAAAAAAAAAAAAAAAAAAACAAAATCTTCCAATCAAATATTTCGAGTATGACGTTGTCGATATTTTTTTTTCGAGTTTTCTAGTCCTTGATTGTGTGAGACCAAAATTGATGTTGATGATGACGACTTCACTGGGGAACAATTTCTTGGTAGTGAGAGAATATTTTATCTTTTACCAAGTGATTCTTTATTCCGCCTCTTATTCTCTTTCTTTTTCTATTTTTTTCTTATTTTGTTTTTTTGATTAATGAGTGCGGGTTTTTAATAAATATTAGTATTTTCTATTATTTACTTTATGAAAAACTTTGATCAAAACTGATAACTATTGACTAATTTGTTGTTGCCATGTATCTTTTGAATAAAGAAAAATATACATCCATCTAATTGTTTTTTTTTTTTTCTTTTCTTTTTTTTAATTTTTTATATTAATAAGAAGCTCTAATATTAGCAGTGTGTGATCACTTTTTTTTTTTTGAATACCACACATATATGTATAAAGTAGATCTCCACAAAAAATACGACAACCCAAATCAAACATAAAGACACAATCACACAATCACCACACATACTTTACCACATATATTATATATAGACACACACAAATTAATTGAGATTTAATATTCATCCATAAAGAGTAGATTGAAATATATGTTATTATTATCCAAATCTCATTTGACAGCTGCGGTATCAAGACCGATCTTGTTAACGAAAGCAAACTTTAATCTATCAAAATCATCATTATATAACACATTGTTTACTCTTTGTGGTAATGATGTTGTTGAATCCTTGACATCAAATTATAATTTATCACAAAATCAAAGATATTTCTATTCTACTACTACCACCACCACCACTACTACTATTAGTAATACCAATGATGGCAAGAATAAAGGTAATTACCACACTCACTATCCTTCATATTTATTTCCTATATCCCCACATCACCCACTCACGATCAAAACCCTACCTTCTAAATACGTACGTGTTTTAAACTCCATGATTTGCGAATTTTAAAAGTTCTATTTTGTTTGATTTTACAAATATTAAAGATAACACACATGTTGTTTTTACTCACTACTCACACCATCACATATTCAAATTCCTTCATATTAATATTATTTTTATCACCACACTCCCCAATAATGACTAAAATAACAATAAACTACGAAATTGTTTATTTACAAATTATCTCTGATTTAAAACAACACACCAGTGTTTTCATGGGGTTCTGGATTAAATGGAAAATGTAAGTAAAAACTTTGAAATCATCTTATTTATTGGGTCAATAATCTCACTCACTCACTAGTAATGAGATGATGTGTTTGAATGATGTATGGTACTAAATGTCATCATCATTAGCTTGATTATTATAATTAATTAAAATTACTAGATCTCTCAAATCTTAATTACTAATTTATAAATAATAAATTAAATAGTGTGTCATGGGTTAGAGGAAAAGAAAATAGTGATACCAAAGGAAATACAAATTCCAAATAATAGCGATAGTGGCAACAATAATCCAACTCATATTACAACCGGTACAACATATTCAATCATAGCAGCTTTTGATAATGTAAATAATACACCAGTGTTGTATGGGTGTGGAGATAATAGAGATGCCCAATTGATTGTCGGTAATGGTAAAATCCATTCAATAGCAGATTTAGAGATTTTATCAACTAAAAATACAGTACAGTTGTTTAAAGATAAACATATTGTTGATTTAGTGTCTGGTACATATCACAATGTGTGTAGACTAGATGATGGTACTTGTTTGTTTTGGGGAACAAGTAATAGTGGTCAATTGGGAAATCCAGTCTACTCTAGAGTTCAATTTGATCCTTATGATAACAAATTACTAAGTGAAATTGGGATAAAGAAAATAGGATGTGGTACAACATTTACACTTGCACTCTCAAATCAAGGTCAACTATATTCATTTGGATCTTCATCGTTTAATGAATTGGGGAATGGTGATTGTTTTAATGAAAGAGTGCCTAAAAAGATAAATAATCCATTACTCGATCAAAGAAAGATTGTTGATATTGCACCAGGATTTTTTCACAACATGGTTTTAGATGACCAAAATACTCTATTGGTATGGGGTAGAAATCAAGAGAGTCAGTGTTTTCCAGCAGAGGATGGTATAGGTAAAGGTAGTTTTTGTGATGTTCAAATACTCGATACCAGTATACTTGAAAGTGATGAAAAAATTGTTAAAATTGGTTCAAGTAGTTTTAATTCATACGTTTTAACTGATAAAGGTTTTATTTATTCAATTGGTTCAAATGAACAAGGTCAAGTAATGTATTTTTAATATTTATTTATAATATATACAAATTATTAATAATATTAATAATTTTTTATTTAGCTTGGTGTAGGTAAATCATTTGAAAAAGGTAGATTGAATAAAGTCAATTTACCAATTTCAGTAAAAACATTTTACACAGGTTTTAAATCAATCATTGTAACCGATGGTGAAAGATTCTTTGGCTGGGGTAGTAATTTTGATCACCAACTATCATTAGAAACGAGATGTGTTTATTTTGATCCAGTTGAATTACAAAATCTAAATGATTTAAACAAAAAGTTTAAAATACAAAATATATCTATCTCAATGAGCCATACATTATCAATAAATTCTCCATCACAATCACCATCGTCATAATGATAGTGATAATGACACCATGTATAGTTTTTCTGCTAATTGAATAATCTATTTTTTATTATTTTTTTATCGACTCTAAAGATTGACAGAGGGAATGGGGGTGCTGGGCAAATACAGATTTTATTTTTTCTGGCAAATAAAAAATATAATTAAAAAAAATGATTGTCAATGTCAGTGTCAATCTCTATGTGAAGCAAATTGAATAAACTCTAAACCAAGATATAAATATGAGACTATTGAGCTTTGTTTTTCATTCCTGCAGCAGCATCACTTCAACAAGGTCCCAGCTTACTTTACAACTATTACAATTGTTTTATCCAATTCATAGCTTCATATTACTTTATTTATATTTAAATAATTATCTCTTACTACCCAGACTACCATGGACTCCTTCTCTGCTCTAAACAAAGTTAAAATCCCAAAGACTCGTTTCCAAGTTAGAGTGCAGGGTGTTATCTTGCCTTCGATTAAAAGGATACTTCCCCCAAGACCCGTGTACATTACTCCTGTGCCCATTCTTGTCAATCCTCAAGTTACACTCAACAGCTCCTTTGCCTTTGCTCTTGGACCAAATTCTCGTTTTGCTGGTACCACAATCTGTTACAAAGAATATATATCAATCTTTGAAATAATGGACCAACAACAAGCTAGCCCTGCTATCATTGATGCCATGTCTCAATATCTCTACAAAGAACTCAAATTTGAAAATACCCCAATACCAAACATGTCTACTA
>AJWJ01000163.1:37500-43177 GCA_000277445.1 Polysphondylium violaceum
CTGCTTTCTATATTAAATTATTTTGGAATTTACTTTCATTCACTCAAACAGGTGATGAGAGTGAAAAACCTCGATCACGAGGATGAATTTTAATTTCCATTTCATGATGATGATAGTTTATTCTTTCTTAAATTCAATTTACAACAAACTCCTACTATTACAATTAATAATAATAATATTATTATTATGATATTATTGACACAAACAACTCAAAAGGAAAGCGTGTTGTGGATAAGTTGAATTTATATAAATCAACATAAATAAATATTATATTATAATAATAATCCTATGTACAAAAAATTATAAGTTCTCGATCTCTAATTACGAGTTGCGTCATTGATCCGATGTTTAAGTATTCATATGAATAATAGTCTAGATAAAATTGTATTGATACATCTGAAATATCAGTGTTTGTGAGGACAAGGCGGGTAATAAAAAAAGCTTTGGTTTTTTTTATTTTTTTTTCAATTTTTTTTCAACTTTTTTTTTTGGGGACGAAAAAAATCGATAAATATTTAGGGTAGGACTTCATTTTATTTATTAGTGTACAAAAGGTAGGTGTTTCAAATATGTATATTTAGATTTCATTGAATGTATAAAAAGGAATTGAACATTATATGTTTGTGAATTCTTGAAGAGAAAACACATTGATCATTTCAAACCTTTTTTGATTTCTCTCTCTATTTATAGAGTGCTCTATGTGTTGTTTGCGTTATAATTTCATTATTTTTTTATTTTATTCTTTTTTTATTTGTGTGTGAGAGTGTGTTTATTGATACTAGCATGCCTATTTGGTAGTGTGTGCTATTTTTTTGTGAGGTTATTTTGTTTTTCTGTTGTTATATATGAAATCATATTCATTTAATAATTAAACACTAACGCAATTATTTATTACTTTCTTTTTATATATACCTAAAACTAGATTAGAAAAAATGACTGGCAAAGATGGTATGATCAAGATTTATCCAACACTCACTCAAACAACATACATGTGTTTTGTGTTTTTATTCCTATTTGTTGTTCTTGTAATGATCTAGATTAGGCAACACCTCTGTATTTATCACCACCACCCTACCACTACCCACCACACCACTATATCATACGATAACCCATTTGACACCACACACAAAACCATAATGGATTATCACTAGTTTAGTTTTGATCAAAAATGTAGTGATAGATACTACTACCACATATAGACAAACCCTGTGTATCTTTGTATACACATGAATCTGATTCTATGTCTCTCCATACACACAACAATCGGTACACAAGCGTACAAGCTCTTAAACTCTATTTATATTTATTTTTTTCATCCCTCTCCTTTTTTATCTACTACACGACCGCAAAGAGGCAGTTGAAAAACAAACAAGCATACAAACAACAACAATATTTAAACCCTTTTTTTTTAAATTGTTATTCCTTATCATATTTATTTATTTATTCCAATCAATTTAGTATTTTAAACTATTTTGTTGTTGTTTTTATCACCATAGCATTCAATAGAATAATTTGTGTGGAGGGTTTAATTTTAATTTATCTCTTGCTTTGCTAAATATATACAACAATAATAACAATAATACGATTTCACATTTCCTTTTATATTTTTGTATATTTTGCCAATATTAAAATAGTACTATTACCACTTATTGACCACCTCTTTCGTCATCTCATCTATTTATTTAACTTCTTTATTTATTTGTTTATTTATTATTAATTAATTAATTAATTGGTTTGCCGCCTATTTATACACATCATCCAAAAACACATCATCATCCATCAATAATATTTGTAATCATTCGAATCATTCATATAAATATTTTAAAACTAAAACTATAATCACAATATCAAATACCATATTTATTTATTTATTTTATTTATTTAATACATATACTATACACAATGACCATTATGACCATTACATCACATACAATGAATAAATGGCTTTCATTATTCACTATAACACCAACTAATAAACAAAATAATATTCACACTACTATAGGTGGTAAAAAGAAACCTTTAAAAGCCCCAAAGAAGGAGGCTAAAGATTTAGATGATGTAAGTGTTTTGTATCATTAAAAAAAAAAAAGATATTAATCAAATTTCTCCCTATATATAGGATGATATTGCTCATCAAAATAAACTCAAAGAAGATGCCAAAGCTATGAAAGAAATGGCTGCTAGAGCTAAAGCTGGTGGTCCACTCACTGGTGGTGGTATCAAAAAATCTGGCAAAAAATAAATTGATTTATCATTCTTTGTCTTTTTTGATAATATAATATTATATTGAGATTCTACAAGAACAAATGAGGAAAACCTAAATAATGTTTAAGGTCTTACTTTTTTGTTCATATGATGGATCCAATTTGTGAGAAATTTTTTATTTTATTTTATTTTTTTTAATTTTATTTTTTTTATTTTTATTTTTTCATTTTTTCAAAAAAAGATGATCTTCACGCCCCCTCAAAATTAAATTTATTGTTATTATTGATAGAATACATACAGATAAAGATGGTCAAAGTTGTTGTAAAGTGGAATAAAGAGAAATATGAAGTAGATGTTGATCCTACTCAAAATGTAGAATGTTTTAAAACACAATTGTTTTCATTAACTTGTGTACCAGTTGAAAGACAAAAAAGTATGTTGATTCATTCATAATAATCAGTGATGATGAAAAATATAATAACATTAATCATATAATATAATTATAAAATAATAGTTATGGGTTTTAAAGGTGGAATATTAAAAGATGATGCCCAATGGAAGGATTTGGATCTTACTGAGGGTAAAAATTTAATGTTGGTTGGTTCTGCAGTTGAATTACAAAAGCCAGAGAAGCCAATTGTATTTTTAGAAGATTTACCAGCTAGTAAAGCTCATGCTATTGCTAGTTCGTTACCTGCAGGTTTATCTAATCTTGGAAATACTTGTTATTTAAATTCAACTGTTCAATGTCTTAAAAATGTTCCTGAATTACTTCATGTTATTAAACAGTAAGTTTATCAAATTTGATATTAGTGTGGTCATTGAGTAGGTCGTAATAGTATTTATATTAACATTATATTATCATTCAATCATAGATATAAACCAAAAAATCCAAATGAATTCTCTACTTTATTAAAAACTTCACAAACTTTGTTTGGTGATCTTGTTAAATCCCATACACCAATTTCACCATTTATGTTTTTAACTGTAAGTGATTATTATATCTATAATTACGATTATAATTATATATTCATATTAATATAATATATCTATAATATAGGCATTTAGAACTTGTTTCCCACAATTTGCAGAAAGAGGAAAAGAAGGATTTTTACAACAAGATGCAGAAGAAGCTTGGTCACAATTATTAACAGCCTATTCTCATGAATTACCATTGGAAGGAGAAACTAGTCATTCATCTGATCCAGTGTCAAAATCCGTTATTGGTAAATTATTTGGTATTCAAGCCGTTGAAAAATTTATTTGTAAAGAGAATCCAAGTGAAGAACCAACATTTAGAAAAGAGACTCTATTAAAATTAGCTTGTAATATCACCATTGAAACATCATATCTCTTGGAAGGTCTCAAAAAAGGTTTGGAGGAAGAAATCACAAAGAGATCAGATTCTCTTGGCAGAGAAGCCATCTACACAAAGAAAACTCAAATCTCTGTCTTGCCACAATATCTCACTGTTCAATTTGTCAGATTCCATTGGAAAGACACATCCAAGACAAAGGCCAAGATTGTTAGAACTGTTCAATTTCCATTCACTTTGGATTTGTTTGATCTATGTACACCAGAATTTCAAGCTCAAATTGCACCAAATAGAAAAATTATGGAAGATGAATTTAATAAAGGTTTGGAAAGAAAGAGAAAAGGCATGGAAGATAAAGAACAATCACCAGCTGAAAAGAAGCCAGATAATACAAACAACAACAGCAATGTAGATAGTAATTTAAATTTGGATCCAAAACCAAATGAAACTGGTAAATATGAATTGATTGGTGTTTTAACTCATCAAGGTCGTTATGCTGAGAGTGGTCATTATGTTGCTTGGGTAAAGAAAGCCGAAGATCAATGGTTAAAGTTTGATGATAGCATTGTCACTGAATGTAATAATGAAGAAATTAAAAAGCTCAGTGGTGGTGGTGATTGGCATATGGCCTATATGTGTCTTTATAAAGCAATCCCTGTTCCAAAAGTAGAATCTGATTCAAATTCTACTACCACTACTACTACAACTTCAAATTAAATAAATGATATATATGTGTTTTTTTTTTATTAAATAGATGAATATATGTACTTTAAAGTAAATCCTTTTATATTATTGATTTTGTTACTTATTACCCTTTTTTAAATTAAATTACTATAAAAAGAATTTTAGATTTTTTAAATTATTTTTTCCTTGTTTTTTTTTTTTTGGTTTCCAAGATTTATAAACAATGTGTTTTTTACATTTTTTTAAATTAAACAATAAAACATCAATGAAAACAATTACAAAAATATTAACAACAACAAAAAGGATTTTTAAAGATAGAGAGTCGGCTGGAAATGAATTGGCAACCTACATTGGTAATGAATTAAAAGGACAACCTCTTGATAATGCCATTGTATTGGGACTGCCAAGAGGTGGTGTACCGACTGCATTTTGTGTTGCAGAGAAATTATCTTGTCCACTAGATATAGTTGTACCCAGAAAAATTGGTGCACCAGGTCATGAGGAGTATGCTATTGGAGCTATTGATGAAAATGGTCAGGGTTATTTAAATCAGAGTGTAATCGAAATGATGGGTATCTCTCAAAGATATTTACATCAACAAATTGAACTTGAAAAAAAAGAATCTCAACGCAGAAGATCAGTTTACAGATCCGGTAAATCTCCAATTGAATTAAAAGATAAATTGGTGATTTTAGTTGACGGTATGGTATACTTAGAAATTTTCTTTTTTATTGTATGCTTACTCATTTTTTATTGTTTTATAAAGATGGTATAGCCACAGGTTCAACTATGAAAGCGGCCATAGAGTCTGTTTATAGTAAGAGTCCAAGAGAAATCATTGTTGCAGTACCTGTTGCGCCAGATGATACATTACAAGATATTCAAGAAATGAAAAAAGTTGATAAAATATTTTGTCTCTGTGTACCTAGCAATTTCCAAGCAGTGGGTTGTTTTTATAAGGTATTTGATCAAACTTCAGATGAAACTGTTATTCGTTTAATGAATAAAAAATAGTTCAGTTATGGATTTGACCAAAATGGAAAATAAAATATAAAAATTATTCTTTATTTCATTTATAAAAGGTAATCCGAGATAAATCAGATAGATCTTTTTCAATAAAATGTAATGGATGGAATATTCATCACCTCTGGGCATTCTTTCGAACATAAACCTAATTGTTTGGATAGGCAAACCTCTTCCATCATATATTTTTACAACTTTAAAATTTTATTAATTCGTAATGAAAAATTGTGAAGAATTGCAAAAAAGAAAATATCAAAATTTTTGTATATTTTTTATAAATTACATCATGAAATTTTAGATTTCACACTAAGCTCGGATGGTGTAGTTGGTTATCACGAATCCTTAACACGGATTAGGCCGTGGGTTCGATTCCCGCTCTGAGTATTTTATCTTTTTTTCATCCTTTGTCGGGTTATATTTTGTTTCAGTCCTCAGCACGACGGTAAAAGG
>AJWJ01000164.1:0-43153 GCA_000277445.1 Polysphondylium violaceum
TCTTTTTTTATTTGATGCAGGGTTTTTTTTCGTTTTTCCAAAAGAATTCGATTTTTTCAAAAACCGAAGGTTCATAATCTCATTTGAAAATGATTTTTTTTGTATTTATTGTGCCTATAACAACAGTAAAAATGAAAGAGATACAAAGACGACAAGTATATGTGCTTGTTTATCTCTTTTTAATGGTATGCATAGGTAATGTGCGAGGTGAAAATGAGATGTGTAGAGCCGATAAGATCCTCACTGGGAAAGATGATGAGGTAGATTGGTGGTTTATCACTAAAGTTAAAGGATTTGGAGATGTATACTTGTATGTTGATTCAAATATGGATAATACGGCTACTTTTAAAGTATGTATATGTTGTTAAATATTTATTCATAAATATACTAATAAAATAAATAGACTGGGTATTATCTTAGATCTGTATATAGTGCTTTGGGAAGTACATTATCACCTTTTACAGGTGAAGGGGTTAACAATAAAAAGAATTTTATCTCATTTTGTGATCATGCAGCTTTTAACCAACCTTCCTCTGATCCAAAAAAAGAGCCCGTGTTTAATAAATTGTATGTAGAGGGTGCTCATCAAAAAGGTATTATTGGATGGACAGAAGTATCAGACACTCAATGGAAAGGATTCTATATTGATCATACATTGCCATATTTCCCTCAAATCCACAGTAAAACATTTATGAATAGTCCTATCAATTTTGATCCTGAAAAGATTACTACCCCGAGGACTGAAATGAAATTATACTTGACTAGTATGTATTTTTCATACTATGGTTGGAGAAAACCATTTTTTGGTAGAAATGTATGTATAATCATAATGCAAATGTACAGTTATTAATACAAACAAATAACTGATAATTATAAATCAAGCTTATGCCTTACGACTCAAATGGTGGTTGTGTTAAAGATTATCTTCTGAAGCACGATCAAGATAATTCAGCCCCTCCTATTAAGTTAAGAGAGCATTTTATTAATCCACATGAAAAAGAAACTAAGGAAAATGAAAGGATTACACATAATGAACGAACTGGATCTGGTGCATTTCTCAAGATGGACGATATTTTCCCATTTGCTATTATTCATACTCATAAACAAAAGCCAAGTCAACATATATTCTGTATATCTATTGATACCAAAGGTAAGTGTCACTAAAATAATAATTTTAATCAAATTTAATTAATAATTATTTTAAATATATAGATAAGTTTTTGGATTTCTTTAAACATTATCAATATATATCAAATGAAGGTATTGTTAGCAATATTCATAAAGTTAGTGATTCTTCTTTATCAAACATTAAATCATACATCAGCCTTTATGATGAAAAAGGTGAACATAAACAACCAACAAAGGTTGCTAGAACAACTGGATTCAAAAATCAAAAACTATCATTTGTCAAAGGAATAACAGCAGAGTCTACGATTAATGTGAATTTAGGACCAGCCATCGGTAATGATGTCTGGAAAGGTTTAATTGCAAACCAAGCATCAAAGGCTGAGCCCTATCTTGAAAATGAAGCTAAAATTTTTATTTCTACATGGTCAGATGGTGATAAAGAAGTATGGTGGAGAAAAAATAATCAAATTAAAGAGCCTGTCTTTATAGCTGATATTTATAATTCAAAAATTAAATGGAAATCAAATACTCATGATGAACATTCAAAGGTTGCTTTTACAGAATCCCAAGACCACAAACTTTGGAATGTATGTATTAGTGGTGGTAATTTATACGGTCATTCTAAAACTGATCCAATCAAAAGTTCTATCATTGTAAGTAATATAAAAATTTATTAAATAATATGTTTAATATACTAATACCTCGATAGTTATGCTTAAAACTAGATGCCCTACATAGTGCTTTAACAAAATTGAAGGTCAGGACTTGGGATGGAACCACCTCGTTAGCTGAGGAGACTGAGTATGATGCATACCAAAAGGCTTTTGGAGATTTAAAGAAAAGTGTGGTAAGTAATCTATATTAAAACGTAGATATATTTAAATGGAGATTAACATTTAATTCAGATGAAAATGGATGAAGATAAATATGTTGAATTTATTGGAAGTAACAACGTAGATATAACTAAAGCTCCAGGATATAAGGATCCACTAGCTAGTGAACTCACAATATCTATTATTAAATCAAAAAGACTTTGTAAAAAATTACTAGATCAATCAAGTGAAACCCCATCATTCAAATATAGTCAGCCTAACGATCAGGGTCTCATAAATCAGGTGGCAACTGCTAATTTACATACGATAAAATTCGAAAATTCATACACTGTGAAAAAACCTAAAATTGCAGGGAGACATCAGGATCCTGATGGTGATAGACTGGTTCAACTGGGTGCTAAAGAAGAGACCTTTATGGATCTATTCAATACACTAATACCTCCCGATGCATCAAAAGAGTATCAATTACAGTTATATACATAATCTATTCAAAATTTTTAATTAATAAATATCCTTATCTTTATCATATTTAATCTGTATTATTATTATTATTATTTTCATAATGGTTTTTTAAAAAAAAAAGCTTTGGTTAACATTAATCAGAGTGACAATATCTAAACAATTTTACCAGTCAATATTCACTTGATATTCTAAATCTATGTCAATAATGATACTATGTTTGCTTAGAACATAATTTTATCATCATTGCCACATGTGTCCATTTTTTTTAATTATTTCCGAAAAAGTAGTTCAAAAAAATTGAGGCTTCTTTTGAATTCAAAAAAATAAATCAAGAAATAAATGGATAAATTGTATCGATGTGTATTTAGTAATCTATATATCTCTACAAAGATATTCACTCATGTACATCAAATACAATTAAATGATTATAGTTTAAAATACGATGTTATAGTTGATGCTGGATGGATGTACAGAAACGGTCATATAAAGTTACTGAAAGAAAAGATAAACAACACCAATATAAAGCTATATGTCTGCAATAAAGAATTGTTTTCATTGATAGCCAACGCAGATACATGTTTGTTTATTGTCCTTTTTGAAAGAACAAAGGACAGTGCGCTGGACTACTTGGACAGCAAATCTGCCTATGACGATTTTCTCTCCAATATACGCAACAAAGAGGTGCTGGTGTATCTCCACAAAGAGGGCCATCTAAAGAGAATTAAATTCAAGCTCGTTGGTCGGATGCGGGTAGACGTTGTCGAGTATTTGGTTGACACAGGGTACATGGTGCTCACGCCCAACGTGTTGCTGCACAATCGTGTCTTTGGCAGAGAATACAACGGGCAAGAAGTCAATAGAGAGTACAATGAGGAAGAGATGTATCTGTTGCCCGACAAATCAGTGATCATGCATCACAAGAGAGAGATGGTGGAGCTAGTCCTCAAGCACGTTGCAAAGCCCATATCACAAACATATGCTCAACAGATTATGGCATATTTGTATTCAAACCCTACTCTGTATATATATGAACTGCTGTCACCTCACTTTGATCCGGGTATTGAAAAGACAAAAATTGAAATCAACAATCAAATCAAGGTGCCCTATAGCAGTGCCGCCGGTGTGATCGAGCGCCATCTAGAGACACTGCGCCAAAGGGCCTCAATCTACCAGTACAGAAGCAAGCCTATCGACCTTGTGCATCTCATAAAACAAGATTGTCGAGGGTTTTGGATGTGGCTCCTCAAGCAAGGAGATGAAGCATTCTTTAGTCTCTCCACGCAGAGGATCACAACCTCTCTCAACGCCGTCTTTTTTTACTTTGGCGATATCGAGTCTAGAGATGAGATGGATCCTAGTTTTGATAGCCTAGATGTGTATCCTGATATCCTTGAGGCAGCCTGCATGCATGGCTGTGTCAAAGTGATCAAGTACTTCATAGACAGTGGCTTTAATTCCCAGAGAATCAATACACGAATCCTGGACCACTCATACACATTCTTTAAATCAGCACTCAGGCACACCAGCGACGAGTACCGTGGCATCATGACCGACCTCGCCAAGTTTCTATTTACAATTTCCTGCGCTAAAATCCTGCAATCCTGCTGTGAACACGGCTATGTCGATAACCTGAACTTTTACTTGGCACGATACAAAGTCCCCGACGACAGCCAGACCTATCAAGAGACAATCACACATTTCTATGATTTGGCCTTGTACAACAACCACAAACACATCTGTCGAGCCCTCGAGGCCCAAGGACACCCATACTCGGACTGCCCAGACGACAACCTGCGGCTCATTGAGCGACATGGCTTTAAATACATGTTGGACGACGTCAGGCGCCACATTGACCGCGTTCAAGACAGCAACAAAACAGACATGATTCTGGAGCTGCTGAAAATCTCTGCCATCCACAACGATTTCGTTGGATTCAAATTCATTTTGACAGAGTATATCAAAGTCGTTAAAGGGAACATCATAGATGTGGCAGCAATGATGATCGCACACTCTAGCAATCTCGCCATCATTGATCATGTCTATCAACACAACGCTACCTATTTTGAGTCCCCAGCCACCTTTTCTCTCTTTGTCAAAAAACTGTACCAATCCTCTGCCGATCAAAACAATTTCCAATTCATGGAGTACATCACCAACGAGACCAACTCTTACTCTCCCTCCATCAGCGAAGCTCAACTCTACAGAAAACAACAAAAGCACCGAAAAAAGCAACTCTTAGAATTTAGTCAACAACAAGAAATTGAATTACAATTACAACATAAAGACAAAAAATGTATATTAATGTAAAATAATAATAATTATTACACATATCAAAATAATGATGTTCAATCAATTACCTGAAATGTGTTTTCGAAAGCCCTGACAAATATCCCGTTTTTTGAAAAAACCCAATTTATTTTTTATTAATTTTTTTTGATTTTTTTTGAATTTTTTTTTTTTTAATTTTGAGCCTCGCATAAAAGATTCGTAATCGGTATTTTTTCATCATATTATTTTTTCTTTGTGTTATATACACATATATTATTTATATCTTAAAGCTTATCTTTACAAGATATCTTTAGATATACTTAATTTTTCTCAATTTATTTGAGAGTGTTTTAAAAACACAAAAACAATAGAAAAATATATAAAGCCCCCAGGACCCCTTAAAGCCCTTAAAGCCCTTTGAAGCCCCCACAAACGCGCACACAATCAACAATTAAAAATGGTAGCAGAAACAACCAGTTCAGATTCTCTTATAAACTCTAAAAAAGTTTATGTTGGTAAAAATCCACACAAAGTAGAACATCCACCCAAACCTTTTGTCGAATCTACTTTTGTTGATATTCATGATATCAAGAAATCAATTTTAAATCAAATGTAAGTTAACTATAATAAAATTAAAATATCCATATACTAATAATAAATACAAAATAAAAAATATAGTCATTATTACTTTAGTGTACAAAACTTATGTAGAGATGTATTCCTTAGATGTAATATGGATAATGATGGATGGATTTTAATCTCTTTTATTTCAAATTTCAATAGAATGAGATCATTTGATATCAATACTATCATTGAATCTATCAAATCTTCAAATATCATTGAGCTTGATTCCAATTTAGAAAAGATTCGTTTAATTTCATATGAAGATAGAAAGCTATGGATCTTACCACAAGATACCAAAAATGCTTTTTTAGAAAGCCATCAACAACAAATTGAACAACAACAACTCGAGCAACAAAAACAAGCTCACAATCTTTCAAAATCAAACGAAGGTTGGGTTACAGTTACTTCCAAAACTCAACCAAAGAGTATTTTATCACCATCCATCAACAATGGCAGTAATAAAAAATCATCCCCATCATCATCACCACCATCAAATGAAGAAATGAATCACAAAACTGAAGAATCTGTATTTGATCTCAGTGGAGATGATTCAGATGAACAAGATTTCTTTTTAAAGGAAAGAAGAAACTTTGATGAAAGAGAATTACCTCAATCAAGTGAAGATGAAGATACTGTCTTTGATGATGATCAAGAGCACCACCATATTGATGAACAACAAGAATATCAATATGAAGAATATTACTCTGATCACAGCGAGCAAGATATTATTGATGAATATGAAGAACAAGATGATGAAGAAGATGATATTAGCTCAAAGCTCATCATTGTAACTCAATCTCCATATAAAAAGAATAAGCTCAATGGAAAGAAATACATGACCTCTGAAATTGCTTCAATGATTAATGATGGTCTTTATTTCTATGAACAAGATCTCAAGAGAAAGAAGCAAATTAAACCACAAAACTTTAATACTGTTATCGTTAATGACAGTAGCAAATTATCCAACACTGCTGCCTCTAAATCTGTTCAAGATAATCCAACTAGATTATATTCTCCAATGATTAAAAAGAGTATCCCAATTGGTTCAAGTTCTTCTTCCTCCTCAAACAAACCCAACACTCTTCCACCTATTGGTTGGGTATTAGGTCCAAAATCTGAATCCAATACACCAAGTGGTAGTCCACAATCTAATAGTGGTAAAAATATCAATACTACTCCCTCAACTACTACTACTACCACCAAAACCTCAACAAACAACAATACCACCCAACCATCAACTAGTATGGATGAAAAATTACCATATTTCCAACATCCATCCTATGAATTATTGGAAGAGAATGGATTTGTTCAACACAAATACAACAAATATCGTTCCAAATGTCTAAAGGATAGAAAGAGACTTGGTATTGGTAAATCTATGGAAATGAATACCTTGTTTAGATTTTGGAGTCATTTCCTCAGAACTCATTTCAATGCTAAAATCTATCAAGAATTTAAAGATATTGCCATTGAAGACTCGCAAACAAATTTCCGTTATGGTTTAGAATGTCTCTATCGTTTCTATAGTTATGGTCTCGAGAAAAAGTATCGTCAAGATATTTTTGAAGATTTCCAACAACTAGTTCTTGATGAATACAAATCCTCCAAACAAACCTATGGTTTGGAAAAGTTTTGGGCCTATCTCTGCTATAGAAAAGATTCAACTAAACTTGAAATCAATCCTGAAATGACAGTTATTTTGGATCAATTCAAATCAATTCAAGATTTTAAAAGACTTGAAATTAAGACAAATTATAGTAGCAACAATAGTTCTAAAACTCCTTCAAATAGTTACAACAACAGATCTTCCTCCTCTTATCAAAAATCATCATCATCATCATCAGCATCAACCTCTTTTGGCGGAAGAAGAAAGTCATTTGGTTCCTCAATGGCTTGGGATTCGAGAAATACCAACAATAGTAAAAATACTTTTGGTACTTCGGTAGGCTCTCAACCATCTAGCAGAATTCACCACCCTTAAAGCAACATTTGAAAGAGAATGCTTTGTTTCACCTTTTTACAACAACAATGATGATGATGAAACCGGTTGTAAAATGAATCAATTCTATTCCTTTCAAATATATTCCAATCTCTTTACTCTTCAATTTAAAAGACTTCAAATACAGTTGATGTTTGGAATTAAAAAAAAAAAAAAAAAAAAGAAAACTTTTTTGGAAAAAAAAATAAATTAAATCTTTTCAAAAACAGATATTAATAATACGTTTCTTTATTTATTGTCCAATTATTAAACCCAGGGTGTACACACACAAAAGATATAAATTTGAATCCTTTTTTTAAAAATCTTTTTTAAATTTTTTCTGACATTTCCACCACTCAACAAAAATATCCAGAGATAAATGAAATTGGTAAAAGATTTTACATAAGAGAATGGTTTTTATTTTTAAAGCTTTAGATTTTATGGAAGGGTTCTGATTATGTAATAATATCATGTCTAAAAGAAGAATATGAAAATATTTTTTAAATGAACAAAACCTATAAATAGGTCTTTTATTTTACATTTTTAAATCATTCAAAATATATTCCAAACAATTATTAATCAAAAAATGAAATTAGTATCAATTCTCTTTGCCTTACTTTTTGTAGCTTTTGCTTCAGCTTCCTTCCCATATGCATGTGGTCCTTACTCATGCAGAGCAGGTGAAATTTGCAGAACTATTGACAATGTTTGCCACTGTGTCCCAATCCCTCAATGTTATGAAGTAACTCTCACTCAAAAAGTTATCGGTACCTGGAAAGATAACAACGGAAAGACTTTTACTCAATATGACGTTACAATCACCAACCATATGAACAGAAACATCAAGAACCTCATCATTGACACAGACTACACATTAAGATTAAGAGACAATTCATCCATCTGGAATGTAAATAGACTCCCTAATAATGATCTCACTCTCCCAAGCTACCAACCATCTGTCAATGCCCATGCCTCATTCACTTTTGGTTTCATTTTGGAAGGAACCATCCCAGCCAATTTGGCCATTAAAGCTGTTGTTTATTAAACAATTGGATTATTTTCCACCAATAATAATATTAATAAAAAATATTATTCATTTTATTTTTAAATAATAGGACTACTATTTATTTATTTATTAATACCTTTTACATCTTTGAATAAAATAATTATAGTTTTTAAAAGATTAATAATTTCGAATAAGTGGGACTCGTTGTTTACTTGATTGAAAACCTTTTCAAGTTGATTAAATCTAGAGGTGATTTGGTCGATGAGAATGCAAGACAACGATTTCAATGCATTTACTTTATCATTAATACTAGATTGAGGAAAGTTTTCAGAGGAAAGAGTGAGTTGACTGTTTTTGTTTAAAAGGAGATGGTTGGTGAATTTGATGCCAGTCTTTTCCAAGAGGGAAGGATCTTCAAACATTTTTTTCATCTTGGTTACGGTACGAGAGATGGTCATCAAATTTTCCAAACCAATTTGTGG
Source organism: Polysphondylium violaceum (assembly GCA_000277445.1). Classification (NCBI taxonomy): domain Eukaryota; phylum Evosea; class Eumycetozoa; order Dictyosteliales; family Dictyosteliaceae; genus Polysphondylium; species Polysphondylium violaceum. Next base: position 8,782 of record AJWJ01000164.1, read on the forward strand.
TTGATTGGCATCTTGTTTGAGTTGATCAAACAAGGGACGGAGTTTTTTGAGTGTTGTGGTGATGGTTTCCTTCATGTACTTGCAATTTCTCTCGGATATCTCTGCACGGTTTCGTTGGTTGATCTTGTAGGTATGGTAACAGGGAAGACGAGACAATAGTTTGTAGAGATCCACGATTCTTTGTTTGTAGAACACGAGATCCTTGTCATGAATCTCAAATATAAATGGTGATTTCTTGAGCTTGGAGGAACCGTATCCATTGGTGTATGTAAAGGAATCATCTCCTTCATTCTCTAGAGATGCAATAAATGAATCTTTGGAAATAATTATTTGATCACGAATCTCTTTGGTCAACACATAGACAACACTCACCAATGATGCCAATTTTTGTTTGGGTGTGATTTTGAGTGTGTTTATCTTTGGTGGTGTAATTTCATCAAATGTTGATGCAGACTTGATTGATTGTTTGATAATCTTTTGAAGATTTTGAATGATTTTACAAATGAATATTAATTCACTCTTTGAAGAAATTGACATTAAAGACTCTTCTGTTTCAAATAATATTTGATCAGCAATCATATATTTCTCTATAAAGTCTTTTTTATCCAATGGTTCTGTTATAGTTTCATTTTGATCAATTATTAATAAACTATCTTTACTATTATTATTGTTGTTGGAACTATTAATATTATTGTTATTGTTATTATTACTAATATTATTATTAATATTGTTATCAGTAATACTTGTATTTGAACAAGTATTACTAATGATATCAATTTGATTCCATTTATTATAAAAGAAATCCAATACATCATTGACAGCTCTAAGAGTTCTAATAATTGTAATTAAATCTACTAGACAAATTTCACGTTCAATTTCATCTTGAGTAGAGGCTAAATAAGATTCTTGTTTGATTTCTTCTAAAAGTTGTGGAATATTTACAGTGATTTTCAATAAGATAGCCTTTTTTAATGTTTCTATACGTTTGGAATCAGATTCAGAAAATGATGACACCACTTGGGTGTCAATTTCAAACGATGATACCACCTGAGTGTCAATGTCTGGACCATCGGTAAGAATATTTATAATGCACTTCATAGATGATGCAATGAGAAGAACCTCTTGGAACGATAGTTCTGTTTCCAAATCTTTGGACAACTTTATAAACTCTCCCTCCAATTTAAATATAGTTTCATCGATAAGTGATTTAATGCCATTGATTTTGATATCAATGTTTTTACTGCTACTGTTGTTGGAAGGCGATGATGGGGTGGCCAAGAGTTGGGGATTACTATTTGATGATGGCGATGTCGAGAGGGATGGTGATATGTTGTTGTTGCTGTGGCCTTTACCCTTTAACTCTTCATCCTCGTCATCAAGATCATCTTCTTCGTCATTTTGTCTGCCATCGACTGAAATGTCTGGAGATGACGCAGTGTCATCCATTGACTGCTGTTTGATGGCATTGACAGAATTGGTATTGGATGTACTGCCACCGCCAAACACTTGAAACACCGATGGTCTGTTGGAAGACGAGTGGTTGTGAGGATGGTGATGGTGGTTGTCTGCATTGGCGGCGGCCACGGCAGAGATTGAGGGAATTTGGCCTCGAGACAAGGCATCTTCCACCTCTTCCTCAAAGATCTCTGCAATCTCTTTATCCAAATTGATAGTCTCATATTTAGTGGGCAACAAGAAATCTTCGCTAAAGTAGGACTTGAGTGGCTTGGTCTCGACCTTTTCCAGTGTGATTGGGTCCTTTTCAAACAATTCTGAATAGTTTTCAATGATGATCTTTAATATCGACGTGGAACGGGGCGAGTCGTTGACAATCTGCTCGGCAGTCTCTGTTTTGGACTTTAACAGATTGGGCGCAAACACAATGGCCAGATTACTAGAGTCCATCTTGTTGGTGTTGGAGTGTTGACATATTCTGTGCAAAAACGCTATAATGTAATCCAACACAATGTAGTAGTGTGGCGGTACTTTCTGTATAATTGATTTAATACAATTGAGTCTCATCTCTGGATCCGTCACCCCATGCGAGGCAATCAAGGCCTCGTATGAGTTAAATGTAAACAAAGGTTCTGGTAATTCTCTCAAATAAAATTTGAGAACATTTGCCACTGCATGTGTTGATACTAAACTAAAATCTATACTTTCATCTATAATAGTAATTGGCAGTATTGTTGTTAGTGTTTGTGGAATGGTAAGAACATCTATTCTATCTATATACTCTTTTCAAAAGCTTGCTTTAGAGCAGAAATGTGAGCATGGTGGCCCGATACTCTAAAGAGACCGTGCTCTTGTATACCGTGTTGCTCAATGTACTCAGTAGTTTGTCTGACTATTTCTGGAATGATTGGATTCAATGGATCAAGTGGCACTCCAAACACTCGACCTTTGAGTCCATTTTGCTGATTGTTTATCTTTAGATTCGCCTTTGTATCTTTTCGCCAAAAACTTTTTACTCTTCTCATTTTCTTTTTTTTTTTCTTTTTGCTATCTAAATCGATCGATCAGTGTGTGACGGGGGTGAGTGAGTGAGTGGGTGGGGTGATTTGAAATCGAGATATATATAAATAAATAAATAAATACAACACTATATTACAACAACAACAGTAATTAATAGACTATATAAATGATTCTATAACAATCATCCATAAAACTAATTGGTAGTGTATGTTGTATATTTGGGCGTGAGTGGGATTTGAATGAAATTGAGTGTTTCTTGATTGATTGAAAAAAGAAATAATTGTATAACAATTATACAAATATATTATACTTGATATGTGTGGTATTGTAGCTTTTGATACTTCTCCAAATAGAAAGCTGTTATCACAGGCACAAGTAGATATCTAAATAAATCGATTTATTATATTATTTTATGATTTTATTATTTCTTTTTTTAGTGAGAGTGTGTGTATATGTTTGGGGTCGATGGTGGGGGGGGGTAATGGAGTTGAAAAAAAAAAAAGTGAGTGGGTTTGTTTTTATTGACAGAGAGGTGAGTATATGATGTGTGTGGGTAGGGTGGGTTGATCTAAATTGATATAATTTGTGTGAGGATGCACTCAATAGAAAACTAAAGGGTAGGAGAGGTAACAAATGTAAAGCTAGAGTGCACTCTTTCTGAGGTACGAGAGTGTGTAACTAATTAATTAATTAAATGAGCAATTAACTCTGTGCTGTGTGTTTTAGATAATAAATAATAATAAATAAATAAATAATAGTACAACCAACACAAAGATAAAAGTAATAGTACTAATACAAGTGATGAGATAAATATAAATTTTTATGCTAAAATAAAAAAAAAAATTTAAAAAAAGTTGTGCACCAAACGATTTTTTTGAAAATCCAACCTCTCCACATTTTCAAAATATCCATTTTCTAAAAAAAAGTTTTAAAATTTTGTGATTGTGCCCCCATAATGCAAACATATCCCTCACACAGACACACATATTCATTTCATTTGAGGAATGTGGTGTTGGTTGTTGTTGGGTGTGTTGATAAAGTTAATCATCCCTTAATTTCCGTCCAAGATTACTGTGCACATAGAAAATATTGGATCCCCAACAACAGAAATAACCATATATTATCCTAGACCAATTCTCTTTACACTCGAACAAGTATGGGCATTTTTAGAAACCAAAACATCCCAAAAAGGATTCTTTTGGGTTATGCGATTGAGATCAAGTCTCTCCCCTTGTTGAATGATTCTAATCCATAATTTTAGCAAAACTATCAACTTGTCATTTTTATGTGCATGTTTCTTATTTTACTTTTCCTGTCTAAAGATATTATATTTGAGAATGCAGATAAAAGTATTAATAGTTGTTATTCATCCTATTTAAATGTTAAACTTTTATTTTATTTATTAATTTTTTTTTCCAATTTTAAACCAATTTATGAGAATTTTATGGTTCAATTGGTTTTACATGTTTCGCCATATTACATGAAACAAGAATAACCATTAAGAGTTGAACTTCGTATTATTCCACTCAGTTTGGTGTTTATTTATTTATTTTTTCTGTTAAAGATGGCGGGTAAGGGTTTTTTTTAACATGTATATCTATAACTATCTGATTCACCCGCATGTGAAAAACACACTTATCACGGCAAACCTAATACTAAATATCAAAAAGAAATAATCAACTTTGTATTGGTGAAAGAATACGAATATTAGTACTATTACTTTTCCACACCTCACACTCTATTTACATATTTTCACAACACCACTCACTACTCAATTAACAACTATATTTATCATTATTTATCATAACCCCTTCATTCTACATTATTAAGCAACAACACATACACACACCCACTCCTTCTATTATTGTGTTTTACATTTTTATATAAATCATCATATGAAAATAGCAAATTACTATTATTGTACCTGAAATGATCATTCACAGTTTTTGTAGCCAAATCATTACATGGGGTACATTTTTCATGATTTACTAATTTTTTTCACCCCAATCAAACATTCTCACATTCATATATCTCCCTTTTATTTTCACCACCACTCAATATTGAAAAACACACTCACCCAAAATACTACAATTATTTTTCATATTTTCACCCAAATCAACACACTCATACCCTTTTGAATCAATTATTGATGAAAGTGGGTGTTTTGCATCAAAATTTTTCATATGATAATTTAGAGTGTTGTGATAGAGTGTGTGAGTGTGTGAAAGAGTATATTCTATAGGGTTAGTAGATGATTGAGTGTGTGTTTGTGTGGGTAATTGAATGAATGAATGAAATGAATAGTGTGTTGGTGTGAGCTATTCTCAACAACAACAACAAGATTAACAGTTAATAATAAACTCAAACACACTGTGGTAAAGTATATACATATATGGGTGGGAGAGTAAAGAAATGAAAAAAATGAATAATATAATAATAAAAACACCAATGAATTACAATCAAAAACACACCTCTACTATGAGTGTTGCTATACCAAACCTTTCATAATGGATAATGAATGAAAAAAAAAATGTAAATCAAACAAATTAATTTTGGAATAATAATATATTTAAATTTAAATATTTTTTTTCATATTTCAACATTATTCTCATATTCAAATAGAAGAGTGTATCACTTATTAAATTACATTTTTTTATATTCAAATCACATACCAAATAGTACTAAAAATAATAATATAATATATATATAATTACAAAAAGTGTATTTGAATTAAATTAATAAGAATAAAATGAAGTCAAGTCTAAAAATTATATTATTTCTAGGCCTTGTACTATATGCCACTGCAATTATTGCAGATGAAATTACTATTCCGAATCAATTTTATCAAGTTTATGGAGCTAAAGCTGATCCATCTTTAGGTGGCGACCAAGGAGGCCATGCTTTTTGGACAAGTGCTGCTAAGGATTATCTTGGTAATTTTAGACAATGGGACTTTTTCCCAGGCTCAGGTTTATTAAAGGAACTTAACCCAGGTGGTAATCTCTTATTGACTGGTACCGTTTATCCAGTTGGCAGTCCAGACAACTGTGGTGTTTGGAATGTTCATATTGAATTTGCCCCAACCAACAATCATCCAAATGATGTTAAAAAAGAATTGGGTAGCAGTGCCTATGTTCCAAATGGTCCAATTGATCCAAACTCTTGGAAATTTTACACTCTTGTTGTAGGCTCATCTAAATGGACTGGCGCTGGATGTAACCAAGGTAAAACTGTTGAGTTCACTGGTCTTGAATTCAATATGCCAGGTCAACTCGGTATTGGTGCCAATGGTAAGAATGGTAACTTGGGTTTCTCAGTTTGGCTTAAATATGATACTGATGATACTGTAATGGATATCAATATTGATTTACAACCAACTTGTAATGATGTTCAATGTGAATCTGGTTCCCACTGTGATGTTAGAGGTTATCAAGTAGTTTGTGTTAAGGATGCCACCAGCCCACCAACTCAACCACCAACTCAACCACCTACTAATCCACCAACTCAACCACCTACTTATCCCCCAACTCAACCACCTACCTATCCCCCAACTAATCCACCAACCCATCCACCAACTCAACCACCTACCTATCCACCAACTCAACCACCCACCAATCCACCAACTCAACCACCAACTATTGCTCCAACCAAACACCCACATCATCATGATTGTGCTGGTGTAAATTGTCCAAATGGTTTCTATTGTTGGGCCGCTGAAAATGGTACCCGTTATTGTCTTCCACATCCAACTCATCCAACTCATCCACCCACCTATCCACCAACCCAACCACCAACTCTTCAACCAACTCAACCACCTACCTATCCACCAACTCAACCACCAACTCAACCACCCAAACCATCTTGCGACAAAGTCAAATGTCCACATGGTCACAAATGTGTTGTTGAAAATGATGTTAGAAAATGTGTTCCAATCCACCATAAACCACCCCACCATCAAGAAGAAGAACACCACGAACACCATGAACACCATGAACACCATCAACGTCCATCATGTAAAACTACCAGATGTCCACCACACCACCATTGCAAGTTTGTCGATGGTAGACCAAAATGCATTAGACAAAGACCACCCCATGTTGGTTGTGACAAAGTCAACTGTCCAAGAGGTTACCACTGCAAACAAGATCGTCACAGTTTTGTAAAATATTGCGCTCCAGATTGCAGTGCCAGCTGCAGAAACACTCGTTGTCCAAGAGGCTATTATTGTGAACAAAGAAATAGAATTGCCTATTGTGTCCCATACTCACTCCAACGTCCAACCATCTCCCCAACCCAACCAATTAGGGAACCAATACAACCACTTTAATTAAACAATAATTTTAATTAATTCCAAGTATTTATAGCTGGAAAACAAAAAAAAAAAAAAAAAAAAAACATATATCTACAAATTAAAATGAAAATTTCCTAATCTAAAAAAATTAAAATAATAAAATAATCATATATATTTTTTAGAAAATTAAATTATTTATTAGATATATTTATTTTCATTGTTATCATTCCCTCCATTCTCTATACCCAAAATTTAAAAAATAACAACAAAATGCATATTTTTTCAAAAAAAAAATAAAAATAATTTGAAAAAATAAAAATAAAAAATTCTCTCGGTTCAATGTAATATTGGGTGATCATTACAAGTTTCATTAAACGTATATATAAAAATGTCAGAAACAACAGAAGAGGTTGACCAAACCACCACTACTACCACTACAATTGATAATACACACACTACTGAATCAAGTAGTCCAAAAGAAGATTCAAATGAAGACAACAATAACGATAACGATAATGAGAATCAAGAGGAATCATTGGAAGAACTAGATCCCGTATGTATATCTAGATCTATAGATCTAAAATTTTTGATACAAGATATCAAGATCCATTAAACCATTGCAATCAAATCAAATATGCAATGAATAGTATCACAACCAACCAATCATATCAACTATATCAATTATATCAATGTATATATTAATATATGAATCAAATTTATAAATCTCATCCCACCTCATGATCATCATCATCATCACACAGGAATTGGAAGAGATGAAAAAAAAATTTAGAGAGATGGAAGAGGAGGCCAAGAAATTAACAGAGTTGCAAAATAATTTAGAGAGTAATATAGCAGCAAACAATCCAAATCTCACAATGGCAGAGCAAGAGGAAGTGGATTCGAGATCAATCTATGTAGGTAATGTAGACTATAAATCAACTCATGATCAAATTTTAGCATATTTCCAATCATGTGGTACTGTGAATCGTATCACAATTTTAACAGATAAAGCCACCGGTCATCCCAAAGGTTGTTGCTATGTAGAGTTTGTAAACAAAGATTCGATTACAAACGCAATGGCACTCAATGACAGTGTATTTAATGAACGTCAAATAAAAATAACACCCAAACGAACAAATCTACCCGCCTATATGAGAGGTTTCCCACCTGGAGGTAGAGGTGCTCGTGGTGGTGGTAGAGGCAGGGGTATGGGTGGTGCTCCCAGAGGTTTTAGAGGTGGTCGTGGTGGCGGTAGGGGTAGAGGTGGTGGTGCCTACTTTCATCCCTATCAGTAAGTAGGCTGGTGGTGGTAGTGCGCGCGTGGGTCCGAGGTAGGTTGTGTAATTGAAAAAAACAAAATAAAATGATAAATCTAAAAAAGAAAAACGCCAAATCATCTATAGATATAGAATATATATCTATATGTATATCTCAAACTATTTATTCCTCAATATCTGCTTCGTGTTTATTTATTCATTTATTGACTATTAATAGTTTTCCGATTGCCATTGTGTATCTCGTTCAACCTCGACACTTGATATTTGTTGCTAGTGCAATTCTACACAAATCTTGGTTGTTTATATCTAGATGGGTATACAATGAATTCTATTTCATCTCAGATATCATTTTAAAACACTTACATATTACATATTACATTTTAATGAGACTCTAAAAATAGTTTTTTTGAAAAGAGATTTTGATCAAAATCACCCCCACCCTAAAAATAGACAAGAAAGAACAAAAATCTGTACGATTGGTGGTGTGTGGATGGAAGAGGAGATGAATTTATGATTATATCTCACTGGTGGGTGTAAAGAAAAGTCATTTGTAGCTAAAATAAAATAAACAGTGGCATCGTCCGTGTGTTATCACAAAACAAGGTTCAATTATATCCACACATCCACCCTAAATATAACCCAAAACCTCTAAGGAGATCACAAGATGCCACCACACACACCATATACCCAATCACATTGATATCTAGATTTACTGTTGTAATAGTAATAGCACACCCACACATCCATTGAAATGTTAAGATTGCTGGTGGTGGTGGGGTTGTGTGTTATTTTAACATTTTCTTCTATTTTAAAATAAATAGGATAGGAAGCCTCTCTGTAAAACAAAAAAATAATAATGGAATCATTTATTGTGTGTGTGCGTGTGTTTGTATGAGCGACGGTGTGATTGGGTGTGTGATCAAAAAGAAGAGAATTTAGTTTTTGTGACACATTTAGACATTTTTTTTTTAAAAAAAATAAATTAAATTTTAAAACTAAACACCTTACTTGATATTGGGTGTGATTGAATTCTTTTGTTTTTTGTGAACAAGCAGCAACTATTAGTAGTAGTTCATTTTTGAATAATAATAATAATAGTAATATATAGATATTAGTAATAATAGTAATAATAAAGTGATTATATTATTGATATAGCAGGGGGACAATAATAAACTAATAATTCAATTACTATAATTTAATTATTTAAATAATTATTATTTGTAATTTTATATCTCCTTTTTTGTTTTTTTAAAAAATTTAAACAAAGACAACACACTGTGTGGTGTTTATATTTTTTTATACAAAATATCTAGTGTGTGTTCAACAACAAAAAGTGGTGTGATGTTGATATTTTATATTTAATATTTTAAAATTATCATCATCATCACATTTAAACAAATTAACTCATCCCCTCTTATTGTTGCCTATACCGTATACCGAATTTCAAACAACTTTTAATATTTCAATACTTTTTCGATTTACACATCATACAATGTTGGTATGTATTACTCTTTTCCAATTGTATATTAAAAATACTATCTATTTGTCTGTGTGATGTTAGGGTGTGTGTCTGTGTGAGACATGGTGGTGGTGTTAAAGTGTATATTATAATATTTGCAGTATGTTTTTTAAAAAAAAATAGATATTTATTTTTGATTCTTTTCTTTTTTTTTTTTTTTTCTATTTTCCGCTTTTCTATTTATTTCATATTAGCAGTAATTGTTGTTATTGTTTTTGTTTGTTCAATAATTGAATTGATCATACAGTAGGTAGATAATTATCAACAATCACTTGATTCCTGATACAAATATCAATACAAGTTCATTCATTCATAACAATCACAATCAATCAATCAATTAAAGATAGCAGGGTATTTTATTATTTATTCAATTATAAATAGACGCATGCAGAGGATACAGACAGAAAGATATATATAAACCTATATTATTATGCGAAAAGGTTGCGTTGGGTGATGGTACAATATAAAAATAATTATCATCATATAGCCTAAACAAAAATATCTATTTTCGCCTCGCCCACATTAGATTTAAAAAAAAAAAGTTTTTTCATAAAACTTATTTTTGGATACTTTATCAGAATTATCGGCAAATCTCAAAATAATAATAGCTGCATGAAAAACTGTGCACTCGAGAAGAAGATGGTTTTGATTTAAGAAAAAAAAACGAATTTTTAATATTTTTTTTTATATTTTTTTTATATTTTTTTTTTTTACTTTTTTTTTTGATGGGCGTGTGTTTTTTACGCAAATCACGCCCCCCTGCCCGCACTAAATTCGAATCACTGATCAATATTGATTGAAAAGTAAAAAAAAAAAAAAAAAAAAAAAGGAAAAAAAGATCTCGTCCCGCTCTTATTCTAAGATTCCCTTTTTTTTTTTTTTCAACGTTTTTGTATTGTGTTTAGAGTGTGTCTGTGTGTGTTAAGTGTAGTTTAGAGGATTTTGTGTGTTTACGTTTTTGTGTCTTTTTGTATTTGGCGACCTTTGTACTATTAGTATTTATCACATCTATATCATATATCCTTTTTAGATCCATCCTCATCTTCCTCTTGTTCTTGTTTTGTCTTTCTGTTTGTCTGCGTTGTTTATTTATTTTAATTACCATTCTCTGTACATTATCATAAAAGCAACCAATTGTTGGCCTCACCCCCACTTTTTCGAAAAAAAAACACAACCACCCTTTTTTAAGCAAAAAAAAAGACTCTTTATCATATATTTTATAAAGTTCTTTTATTAATTATATTATCTATCTATCTATCAATCAATCATATATTATATATTATATATCTATTTTTTAGAATTTAATTAAACAAAAAACAATGGAAATTCATAGTGTTGGACCATTCATTATTGGAAAGACCTTGGGTCAAGGAACAACAGGTAAAGTAAAGTTGGGTTTTCACAAAGATACCGGTTTCAAGGTTGGTATCAAGATCATCAATAAAGAGCTTTTATCTACCAAACCCTCTATGCGAAGAAAAATCGAAAGAGAAATAGTTTTAATGAAATTAATCGATCATCCAAATGCCATGAAGATGTATGAAGTTTACGAAACATCAAAATATTTGTAAGTATTTGCATTCATTTTTTCGGTATCTTTTTTTTATTTTTTTTTTCAAAAATGCGCCTTGAAAAAAAATAAAATTTTTCGTAAAAAACAAATAATTAACTTTTCTAATCAAATATCTAAAAATGTAGATTTTTAATTTTAGAATACGTTGAAGGTGGAGAATTGTTTGATTATTTAGTTGAAAAAGGTGGTTTGGAAAGTGGAGAGGCATTGTTTTTCTTTCAACAAATTATTACAGGTTTAGAGTATTGTCACAGTAGAAATATCTGTCATAGAGATTTAAAACCAGAGAATTTATTGTTGAGTGGAGATAAAAGAATTAAAATTGCAGATTTTGGTATGGGTTCCATTGTTAGAAAAGATGCATTATTACATACAAGTTGTGGATCCCCTCATTATGCCAGTCCAGAAGTAGTTTCTGGTGTAGATTATGACGGTCAAAAAGCCGATGTCTGGAGTTGTGGTGTTATTTTATATGCTTTATTAACTGTAAGTTGATTGTTATTTCAATTTTATAAATATTCAAATATTAATATTTATTTCTATAGGGTAAATTACCATTTGATGATGAGAATATTAGAAGATTATTAAACAAAGTAAAGAATGGAGCATTTTCAATGCCACCATATATTCATAAAGATGCCCAAGATTTATTGACTAGAATGTTGATTGTTGATCCAAGTAAAAGAATTTCAATCAAAGAAATTAAACAACATCCATGGTTTACCTCTAATAACAATCAAATTCAAAAAATATCTCCAGTCGAAGATATTATAGTTGATCCATTACCTGATGTCAGTGCAATTGATGAAGAAATATTTAGAAGTCTTATGGCTCTTGGTTTAGGTACTCTTGATGAAGTTAAAAGTAGTTTGGTTTCAAATCAGTAAGTTTATTTAATGAATTGATATTATATACAATATGATTCATATTAACATTATTATTATAATTAGAAAATCAACTATTCTTATTTATTATAGATTATTGGAAGAAAGAAAGAAATTTGATAATGATGTCAATAAATATGGATATAAACCCAAAGAGACTAGAAGAGCAAGTTTATCTGATATGTCTCTCAAGAAATTATTTAATGGTAATTCATCATCAAATTCAAATAACTCAAATAATGCAAATAATACAAACAACAACAATAATAGTAATAATAATAGTAGTAAACCAAATGAATCAAATACAGCCAATACAGTATCATCTCCACATCAACAAGGTTCTCAAGAACCAAGTAGCAGTAGCAGTGGTAGCAATTCATCATCTTCATCATCTGGATTATTAAAACAAGCTTTACAACAACATCATCATCAACAACAACAACAAATTCACCAACAACAAATCCCATCTATTTCTCTTACTGTTTCAACCGATTCAAACAACAGCAATAACAATAGTAATTCATCATCTTCATCATCATCACCCATGTCTACTCCATCATCATCACCATCATCCTCTTCTGTTTCATCATCACCACAAATTTCTGCCATCAAACAACAAGAAAACAAATATCAAAGAAGAGGTAGTATGACAGCCACCACCAATCCTGCCACCTCACCAACAATGTCTCACAGAGGAAAGACTTCATCACCCATCGAGATTACAAACAAGGTGAGAAAACTTAAAATCAGCGATAGCAATGCTTCACCTGCCAATTCCCCAATTATTGGCTCAAGTCCCAAGAAATCATGGTTCTCTTACTTTTTCTCAAAAAATAGCAACAGCAACAATAACAATAATAACAACAATAACAACAACGTTGTCATTGAAACTAAAATTGATGTAAATTTAATATATGTAAACTTAGAAAAAACTTTTAGAAAGTATGGTTTTGATTGGAAATACCAAAACAATACTCATTGTATTGTAAAGACTCATCAATTAAATCAAGATGGTACTCCACAATTTGAATGTGAAATCGAAATCAAAGCCATTAGTAGTCCAGTTTCTAGACCTTCTCCACTTCAATTGAGTGCAAATAGTCAATCAACTACCACCACTACAACAACCACTACTACCACCGCTGCCACATCAACAGGAGTCCCATCATCTTCATCAGATAGTACTATAAGATTAAGCATTATTCGTAAATCTGGATCTGCAAACAAATTTAGCAACTTTACAAATTCTTTAGAACAATTACTTGCTTAATCACTTGGGCTCTTTTTTATCGACTTTGCCTAGTAATTAATATTAATTAATAATCAATCAATTCTACTACTATCTGTTTAATAAATTAATTTAATAATAAAATATTATATTATATTATATTATCTTTTCTTGCATATGAATTAAAAACACAAAAGCATAGAGTTTAAATTAAATAATAGATTGTACAATTTATTGTTTTAAACAGATTGTTGGATATCGGTGGTGTTATTGGTAGCAGATTGATAGGAACTGTTGGATCGATTATATGGGTACTTTTTGGGATTATATGTGTCAAGACAACCTACAATTACTCCACACAAGGAATTTGAGTTGCCACCTTCAAAAGTCAATTGAATGGAAGATGAACTCTTTGAAATGGTTGTAGTTGGAAAATAATCTCTTGACATTGAATAAAATAATCTTTTATTAATTTCATTTTCATTGTTGTTGTGGTTGTTATTGTTATCATTCCAAGAGTAATCATATTTTGGACTAGTTGGAATATTTTGATAAAATTCTGGATTTTGTTGAAAATAAGTTTTTAAATCAATTGCACTTTTGGATCTTGGTTCTGTAGAACAAGATGATGATGTGGTTGATGTAGATGATGTGGTGGATTTATTACTTTTATTACTAGTATTTAATTTTTTATCTTTTTCGATAGAGTTTATTGATGATGATGATGACGATGAGGATGTTGAAGAATTATAATTTTTATTATTGGATTCCAATAATACAGGTGAAGATATTGATCTTGGTGATATAACATGATTTTTTGATCTTTTAGGTGATTCCATTATATTTAGATTTAAATCTGGAACCACTTGATTCTTTTGCTCTGATTTATCATCTTGTTTTTCTTTTTTTGATAAGAATTTAAATTTCATTTTACACAAAGTCCAAGCTTACAATTATAAAATTACTATAATATATGAATTTGATTTGAAAAAAAAGAGATAGAAAAAAGATATCAAGAAACAATAGAAAAATGATTAACTTTTGTTACAATTAAATGATTAGGAGAGGGTGGAATGATTTTATTAAAATATTTTTTATTATTATTATAATAATAATGTGTATATATGTATAAAATTATTTAATTTGATTAAATTACCCTATTAATGGTGGTGGGGGAAGAAAAGGAGAAATAGATAATATTCTATCTGTCTATCTATTATCTCTATAAATATATATATAAATATAGGTGTGTATTTATTGATTTTCGAATAATAACAACTATCTTTTTTCCACTCACCCTCCCCACACATACATATCATTTTTTATACCACCCCACAATGTTTTTACCTTTTCTATATATCTATAGGACATGATATATTCTTTTAATAGAAATACCCCCAATTTTCTCTCACACAGCAAATATAGAATCACCTATAATGTGATCTATTAGATATAAAATTTTATATACAACAACAAGTTTTTTCACCCCTCCCACATCATCTTGATAGAGTGTTTTTTTTTTTATATCACCCACCCATCACACACCACACACACCACTCATTCACACACATTATTGCTTTTCCTTGCTCACTCATTACCCCCTCCATTATATGGTCAACCCTATTACTCTTTTTACCTATTGTGGATAGTCTTTTTTTATCCCAATGATAGTCAATTGTCAAAAACCAAAGATGGGTAAAACTCTTTGTGTATGTTCACACAAAAAACTTTTTTGTATATATGTATGAGAGATGAAAATACTAATTTCTCTTTATATATGGGGAAATAGATGGCGAAATAATTGTTTGATTCATAAAAATATATCTATTTTTAACAGTCACGACAGGTTTTTTCTTTATTCATTTATATTCTACCGTTTACTTTATATCAATGCTAGATGAGTGATTTAATTACCTCTCCGTTTACCATGAGCACCAAATCAGATACTTTTTCGTTTTTTTTTGAATTTTTCATTTTTCTTATTTTTTTTTTTTTTTTTCATTTAAATTGGTAAAAAAACGAAAGGCCTATATTGTTTTCCTCAAATAAAACTATACACTTTACATACGACACGCGATGGCTTTAGGTAAAAAAGTACAAAAGGTTGAACAACCAAAAGAAGAACAAGTCAAGACAGAGAAAACTTTATTGGAAATTATCGATGAAAACAAAGATTTAAAAGATACTCTAGATGAAATTGATAGTCTTATTCATCAAAAAGATTTTAGTTGTATGAATGTAGATAGACTATTATATGATGATTTGGAGCCATACTATAAAGAAAGAAGAGACATTTTAAAAAATATTCCAGATTTTTGGGCTGTTGTTGTAAGTGGTAGTCAAGGAGTAGTACAATTACATTATCTGACATCTGACACTAATATCATATCGATTATTATAGATTACAAACTTTTTCTTGACATTTAATACAATTGATGAATTGACATCATATGTTTCCGATGTTTTTATTGTTGAAGGAAAAGAATCAATTAAATTAACCTTTGTATTTATCTATCTTTTTAGATTAAATATATATATATATATATATACATACGGATTATTAACGATTGATTAAACTCTACTCTAGGAATTTAGTAAAAACGATATTATTGAAAATGATAAAATTGAATTAGTTTTCCAAACACCAACTTGTTTTGAAGAAATGGACAAAGAGATGGAAATTACAGCTACAGAGGTTAAACTTTTAAAGAAAGAATCTGATAAAAAAGATAAAAAAGACGACGATGATGATGATGATGATGAAGATTTTGAGAAAGAGGAAGCCTTTTTAGAATTTTTAAAGAAACCAACCACTGATTTATTTACTTCTTTGGTCGCAAGTATTTGGAGAGAACCAACTTCACTTTATGTAAGTTTTGTATTTTATTGACTTTTGAGATTTGCATTTTATTAATCACTTTTTTTTACTCTTTACAGAAAGATCCTAAATCATTGGTGTTGGATGAAACTGATATTCTTGAATATGAAGAAGATGAAAGTGATATTCAATAAAGCAAAATATAATAATAAGAGTATTTTATTTACCAATCTATTCACTTTTGATATAATAATGTTATATCTCTATCTATCTAAATTATAAAACATAGATATATCATGTAAAAAAAGAGAAATCCTTTGTATGAGGAGAAAAAAAGAGAATTGTTTTTATTCTTTACCCATTACTATTTATTGTACAATATGATTTTAATCTGCCCAGTAACCTCTATGTTTTGGTTTAATGAGTTCTCTAACTTCATCTGTTATTTTAATATCCAATTGATAACCTTGTGGTTCATAAACAGTTTTTAAAATTTGTTCAACAATTTCAAGAGGTGGATCACCATAGCCTCCACTGGTGCCCCAAGTTTTGACTGTTTTATTTTCATGATCAACTTTAATTATTCCACCACCCATACAAACAGGGCTTCTCCAAATGTTTTTGTGTGCATCTGCAGTGTTGCTACAATACCAGTTCTTTATATCACTATGGTATGCCTCTGTCTCTGTTGATGCCAATACCCATCTATCTTCAATTGCCTCGCTGTTTGTCGTAGTATCGTAGGGTGTCAATCTAAGAATAACGTATTTCTCATCATCTTGATGATCAATGATACATTGAAATGTTCGATTTGGTGTGGTAGTTGATTTATAAACCACTGCATTTGTAAATAAATCTTGATTTGACATAATTTTCTAACATTGAAATAAATCGATGAAAAAAAAATATATTTTTTTTTTGTTTCATTTTTTATGTTCATGAAAATTCAAAGATTCACCTCAAACAACACTATCAACCATTACTAGAGAGCTAAAAGAGTTACAAAAGTGAGGAGGGACCAATTACCTATATTCTGAAATTTTCCAAAAAACAATTGATCGTCGGTGTGGTTACAAGGATCAAATGGTGGAGCATCCTTCTGTATTATAATTACTATTTTTACTATGATTGGTATTTGTTTGAGCTTGATTTCTCTGTGAGTAAGGACCAATTATCTATACTCAAAATTTTCCCAAAAAATTCAGACGAGGAATACCGCAGAGAAAATATATGGATAAATAGGTAATGAGAGAAACCCTTTAATAAAGTTTATAATTTAAAAGTTTATTTGTTTAATAAAGAGACAACAAATATTTTAAAACCCTTTAGGCTACGAAGAAGTAAGGGATTTGAGCCGAAGGAGTTTTACCATTGGTGTATGCCAAGGTGATGCTATATATACCCGGATCTAAATTCCAAATAAAAGAAATCCAAAAAGTGGATTCAAATGTGATATCCGATTGTGGAATAATCACGTCGGCTCTGATATCACTTAGACACTTGATAACGACAAAGAGTGGCTTAGCAGTATCAGTCAATCTACCTTCTTTAAAGTGATTCGAGTGGGCATGGTATTTGTTTCGAATGGTAAGATCCCTTTGGAAACCAACGTTGGTGGGATTATCAAAATCGCTAGGAGTATTTCTGTAAAACATGGCTGGACTTTCAATTTGGTCGAGCAAATCTTCCCTGATAAAGGCTCTGCCATCTGGACCAATGGCCTTGACATTGTTGTACAATTCAAAGATGAATTTACAAGACTTGTGTCTGGCATCGTTTCTAGCGATGGCGATTTCAAAACGATATCCTCCATTGCCACTATGCTTAGGATGAAAAGCCACACAAGCAAAAGCATCTTCAGAATCCAGACCAATTGGGTCAGTGGAAACAACTCTGAGCTTGAATGACAGTTTCGAGTATTTTTTGTGGTTGGCCACAAAAATAATTGGATGAGGCTTGATGATTCTATTGGGCGAGAATTCACAGGGGAATGGCTGGTAGATGGTGTTTAGGAGATAAAGAATCAGGGAAAGGATGATTCCAGAGAATGAATTGTTGAGATCAATTGCTGGGCTATTGGTGTTTGAAGCCCTATAGAATCGAGCTGGAAAAAGTCGTTTGAATTCACGGCACTTTGGAATTGTCAAAGGGAGCCCATTCTTTGGGTGTGTTTTGGCTACTTTTCTTCTGGATGGTGTCATATTGTTTTCTACAATTGGGACCATGTGTTGTGGAACATAAATTGGGCCCGGTTGATTAGTATCAACTTCATCAAGTATGGCTTGTACATCAGCGGGAATAGGTTCAAATGATTGTTGGACAGGTATACAGTTATTTAAAATCTCTTTAATGACCATGGAATCATGTTGAAAGAGATTAAAGATAATGTTCAAGTATTGATTTTCTAGATGAACAAAGTTTGATGTCAAAATGACTAGGCCATGGAGGAGGGGGCTAAAATTGTCTGGAAGAACAGTATAGTTGAATGAGCCAGTAAAAGCTTTGGTATAGAATTCCTGGAGAGTTGGAATGGGCCTAATAATATGCACCAAAGCATCAATATACTCAGAGTGGGGAGCCAAGTGATTGACAACGACTCTCAGTGCTGAAAAGATAATCTCTGGTTGAGAATAGTCTTTTTGATTGGCAACGAGTCTAACAATGTTTTGAGCACCGTGGCTAAGTGCTTGAAATCTGTCGATATCATTACCGGGATGGACATATGTTTTATAGGCGCCCATAGAAAACTTTTCAAGAGAACTGCATTCATTGGCAAAATTGTATAGGACTAGACTATTGTTCCCTTGTCTGTCGCTATAGACTTTTTGAACAACCTTTTGATCAAACTCGATTGGAGCGATGTTAGGTACGACACCAGCAGGATTATAGTCAAGTTGTAGTGAAGATGGTGATGAATCTGTTTCTATAAATCGTGGTCATAGTTGTTTTATTAGTAATTATGTTGGTATTAACAAGAAAGCTGTAGTAAACGCATACCTTCATTGCCATCAATTGTTGAACTGAAGTATATATATCCGTTGTTGGACATGTTGGAAAGATAGTTGTTTTTAATAGTGTGAAAAATTAAAATTTTATAAATTTTGGTTCTTATTTTTCACTATAAATACCTTTGTCTTTAGTGATCAATAAAATAAAAAAAATTAAAATTAATTCATTTCTGCAACATTAAAAAAAAATTTAAAATTTAGAGGATATTAATATGAGAGAAGGCCATTTATTTTAACTTTTTTTTAAAAAATTTTGAGATTCTAAAAATGATGGGTTTTATGAATTCATCGAAATTCTCAAAATCAAGACACTAAAAAGGAATATTGTGATTGCGTAGTATGTCGTAACATTTGAATTCTTTTAAATATTCAGAGGATGTAAAAAATAACAAAGATAAACATAGAACTGAATATATATATAGTATTTTGATTTATTTTATAAATATTTTATATTAAAGAGCTGGGTGTAGTTGATTTGTTTTTTTGTCTTTTTTATCTTGAGCAACAGAGCTATTGTTAGTGGTCTCTGGGCTTTCTAAAAAATGATTATGAATACGAATTGGATCATTGCTGTTTACTTTAATTTTATCAGATATCTCGTGATTGACATGACGATGGTCAACTTCATCTTGTCTGATTACTAAAATTAAGTCTCTAAGAGTTGCGTCGGCTGGTAAACCCCAATACTCTATAGCAATAGGAGGTGCTTTGACATTTTTCACTAAACCTGCATCAAGATCTCTTAGGAAGTTGGTATCTATGTAATCATATCAATGTATTAATTAATATGCATGAGAAATAAAGTATGTAAATCACTCAACACTTACACGAAATAACAGCCTGTTCTTCTAAATATCCTACGAAACGGTGACATGTTTTGGGGTTGATGAAATAACAGATCAAGAACAAGTTCCAAAAGACGCCTTGGGCAACTGCGACGAGACCTCTTTCCAACATGTTTGGCTTTGTGAGTTCCATAAAACTGAGTAAATGCATTCTTTCATTCTCGGATTCGTCCAACAAGATTTTTATCCAATTGTTGTTTTCCATATTTCTGAGTACTTTTAAATGTGTCATCATTCCAGCCACCATTCCAGGAACTGCTGCGATGGTCTCTAAAATAATCGCATAACTGACATACTTTTCCCTAAAGAATAAATTTGAAAACTTTCTGAGGAATTTGACAGAGGAATGAGCGAGTTTATCTGAAAATGTGACGGGAACATATATGGGTGGCATTACAAATTCCCTGTCAATTCTTTCGAGGACTTCTCTTGGTGTATAAGAGTAGAGTGTACTGTTTTGGTGATAGACAGGTGAGTTGCTTTGGGAGATTTCTAATCTCTTTTTTTCAATTTCATGTTTACTATTATTACCATTACTGGTACTGCTGTATAATCTTTGACTATTTATATTTTTGAATTGAGATGTGGTGTGGCTTGGTGCAAATAAGGTGAATGCCAAAGGCATTGACTGATTGGATTTCCCAAATAAATATCTCGATGTGATGCTTTTAGATAACATTTTGTGTTTTTATGTGCGTGAGAAAAAGTGTGGGTGTTTGTATATAAAAGAAGAGTAAATTGTATGTAGTGGTACTATATAAGCATATATAAGCATATATATTAATTTAATTAAATTAATTTTTTTGCAATTCATTTAATCAAACCTAACCCAAAGATATTTATACTTTTTTTAAAAATCACAAAAATTCTCCCAAAGGGGTGTGGCAAGTTTGCATTAGAGTGAATCATGATTATGTGTGGAAGCATGTACGTTACTTCTTTTTGATAAATTTGGTAAAGGGATCTACATGACGTAAAGAAATATTCAAAATTAATTAAAAAAAAATAAATTAAAAATAAATTTCAATTTTTATTTTTTAATTTTATTTTTTGTTAAAAACTGATCGTTCTATGGAAGGACACCATCTAACCCTTTACTCTCTGTTTTTGTAGTTCACCTGTTATATAGACTATATATTCGGATCAAGTATAGATTAATAGATGTCCATATGAGTTTTCATTCTTTTTGATTAAGAGACACACAAACACGGAAATCTATGATCATAGACCTCATCTACACCTATACCATATGCTGCTTAGTAATTGTGATGTCGTTGTTGAAAACCCGGTTTAGAAACATCTGTTTAGACAACGCATAACTATGAGTTCTATCATGCGACCGTTGTGCAAAGGGATGCAAAAAACAATTTTTGTTAGCTTTATTTTAAAAAACACTAATTTTCTTTTTTATTTAATCTGTATCTGTAACAACAAAGATATACTCCATGGGTATTACTATATTGTTGATATTGGATACATAGACATAATAAAAGAGATTTAATAATACATAAATTACAGAAGCAATGATAGTGTAATAGTAATAGTAGTCAGAAACACCTATACATAGCGAAAGGTATTCCATCCTCAACTAGATTGAAATCCTATAGGAAGCCAACAATTTCCAAATTTCCTTTTCATTGCAAATCAAATACAAACAAAAACATTAATCAAATCAACGATATTGTGTATTAATACCATTACATTATTGAATCGATTGATGCAATTTGTTTCTATTAATTCATATAAACGATACCTTCTTTTATGTCATGCAATTGTTTTTTTTTCTGTGTAAACCTCAACAAAACAGTAATAGGCCAAACAATGGACAATATGATGGGGATGCAACATAAATCAAGGTCACTAGATGGGATTTTGAAATGACCCATCCAGAATACAACAAGTATAGTAAAAACACTATAGAAATTTCTATGCGCTAGAGATGATGATACTTTTTCGACCCACCTTGACTAATAATAGTCTCAAAAATGAATATTTGTGTGTGAGTTTGGAAATCAAAGTTGAGACATTGTGTCATTTGTCTGAAAAGACATTTTACGTGTGATACATAATTATTATTTGCAACACATTATAAATATTTTTGAAAAATGCTTTTTTTATTTTTCATTTTTTTTTTTTATTTTTCATCAAAAAAATGTTTCTCTTCAGAACAATAAATCCAAAGACAGGTGTGATTTTTGGCAATTTTACAAGATCAACATTTGGAAATAATTTTTATAATACTACATTTACTTCTTGTTCTTTAAAAGGTTTGCTATCTATACTATTATTACTATATACACATTTAATTTCATTTCTCGTACTTACACACACACACTTGCACACACTGTCTCCTCTCCTTCCCCATTCGTCATACCACTGTACTTTTATACATCTATATAATACAATATCTTTCTTTCCTTAAATAAATACCTTTTGTTTTTAAATTAAATAAACTATAAATCTTTCTTTGTGATTAATTATTTTTGTAAAGATTTTTTATAAGCTTTAGTTAGTGACAACAACAACAACAACAAACATGCATTCATCTACGACAAAGGTATTAACATTAGTTGGTTTATCTGCTTGTGTTGCTGCTATTATAGTTAAATATTTTACTAGCCTCAGTAATAAACAACTCGGTGAATTCAATGCTGACCCAGCTCCAGTGACCACCGCCGATCCAAGCAAAGTTGGTAAATCCTATGCCTCGATTGTAGCCGCCCCCCAAAACGCCGAGTTGGGCGACATTGAGGACTTGGACTCAAAATGCGGATTCTGCAGACCAGAAATGGTCGACAAAAAGAGTCCCGTTGCCAACTCTATCCACGAGTACAAAAGACACTTTTTCATTTGCACCGGTATCGCCTATGACCAATGGCCATCCAAAGCCTACTCTGCCACAGAAGCCCTTGAAAAGTTTTCTCAATCTGTAAAGAAATTTGAAAAGAATGAAAGAGCTCCAGCTTTATTCAACGGTACTGATATGCCCTCAACCAACGCCGACTCTTTTGATTTAATTGTTTTCCCTGAAAATGTTAAATTTGTTGGTCTCACCAATCAAACTGTTGAGGATGTTTTAACCTATTTCCAAGAAAATGATGGTATTGGTTCAAATTTCCCTGCTCATATTAAAGTTGAAACTTTATCTGTATGTACTATTTTATCATTATTTATTTATTAATATCTATCTATATCTATATACTAACCTTTATTAATTAAATAGAGTAAATATTTATTTGTTTGTGCTCATAAACAAAAGGATGAAAGATGTGGATATTGTGGTCCAATTTTAATGGATGATTTGAGAAAAGAGATTTCAAAGAGAAATTTAGACAATGATATTAAAGTCTATGGTAGTACTCATGTTGGTGGACATAAATTTGCCGGAAATGTCCTTGTTTTCCCAGAAGGTCATTGGTATGGTTATGTAACCCCAAATGATGTAAATCAAATCATTGATTCTACTCTTAATGGTGATATCATTCAAAACCTTTATCGTGGTGGTATGGGTAAAAAGATTGAAAAACCAGAAAAGAAATAAATATTTATTTTATTAATATCAATTCTTAAGATTCATGATCAATTAAACATCAAATAAAAAAATAAATAAAACTATAATCTATTACAAAGTAATAAAACATATAAATCAAAGTTGTGGAAAAAAAAAGAAAAAGATATTGAAAGTATATTTATTAAATCAATTTTTTTTTACCCAGAGGAGGTACTCGTAGCTGAGGGAGGGAATAATTGAACATTATAAACATCTAAAAGATCATATAAAACAAATAATGCAAAGATGAATCTGGTTCCATAGTGAGAGATGGTTTCGTTACGACCTCTATTTGAAATATCAATCTTTAACCAACGTCTAGAGGCAAATCTTACTGCCAAATCATAGGAAAATTCAAATCCCAATAGATAGAGATATCTATAGAGTAATTGATAAAAGGTATTATCTTCAATTTGGGCAATGTATTTGAAGTATTCTCTTTTCCATTTCAATGCTCTAATAATTGAAAGAAAAGCTACCATTGTAATAATTGAAATGTATTCGGCCATCTTATCATAATAGTATTCAATGGAAAGATTCATTACATGTCTATCATAGGATGGATTTTCTTCTGCTAATAAAATACGAACAAATGCAAATATTCTTGAAGTTGTTCTCTTTTTATCAACATATGGAAGTAAAACTTGATGTCTAAAATACCAAAATCTCTTTGTCATATGTAATGGATAATAAACTACATCTATAAAAAATATAACAAAACTAACCAATACAACAATCGACCAATCTAGATGAAATTATTATTAATATATATAAATTTTAAAATATTAATTAATATATCGATATTTACCATTTGTATTTAAAAACAAACTTCTATAATAAAGGAAAAACATTAAAGGAAATTGGAATAAAGTAAAGTATTTCAATTCTTTTGGTTTTAAAAGACGATTTAAAGCATTTGAAATACCCATTAAAACGACTCTTGAAGCTTGGAAAATACAAATAGAAATTAAAGCCCAAATCTTTGTAGAGAATAATTCGTTTTCTCTAATCAAAGTAGTGAATGAATGTAACCAAAACCATGTACCAATGACAAAGAGTTGATAAAATACTACGGAAAAATAATTTCTATAAGATATTTCATACTTTGGCATTAAATCGATTGGATTTTCAATTACCATGGTTTGAGTTCTCACTTTGTAATCTGGTTTCTTTTTACCTTCACTTTGAGTGAAATTTTGTTTAAAATCTGAATTTTTAAGATATTCGTTACCATTGCCATTATTATTATTATTATTACCATCATAAGCAACAATGCTAATATTGTTTACATTACTTTGATTATCCAAATGAACTATTGGTTGATTTGATGAAAATGTAGACATTTGTAAACCATCGCCTGCTTCATTATGGGTGATATCATCAGCAATTTCTATTGAACTAGTTAAATCTCTTTTTGGACCATCTATATTAATACTAGATTGTGATGAAGTAAGATCATTTGAATTATTGTTGGGATCCACTGAACTAGTTAGCGATGAATTCTTTCCTTTTTTGGGTAAAGTAGCTGCACCAAAAGTAAATTGACGAATAGTGTCGGCATCATCCATATCAATGACCCTATAGTAACAAAATATTCTCGATATTCTTTTAGTCCATGGTCTTGATCTTTGTTTTCTTCTACGTCTTCCATCGGCATCGAGAATGGGTTCATCTCGGAAAACTAAAATCTTTTTCATTTTATAAACAATAATGTGAATCAAATAACAGATTGCGCAAAATACAAACACTATAGCATCGATAAATGAATACGCCAAACGGTTGGATTCCTTGTCTAGATCAATTACAATGTGAAGCCACCCTATTGATAAACCTATAAATAAAGCAAAGAATACCAAAATTTGAATTTTTGATACACCTGGAAGATTTAAATCATAAAATGAAATCCATGTAAAGAAAACAAAAACAAAATATGCCATACTAGTGCCTGAGAACGCTACATATGTGTGAGTGGGTAAAAGTAGCCATGCGCAACACAATATCACTGGAATCACCAAAAAGTTGAAATAAACTATAAAACTTCTAAGTGAAAATAATTTGACCATTTTGATAATTGAATATATTTAAACAATAAAGATAAATAAAAATTGAATAATAATTCAATTTCAAAATTGAATAAATTATTTTCTTTTTGTTCGTTGCAAAATGATTGTTACTGATCGATTCAATCAATGTAATATTATTATTATTTATATCTACTATTTATATGTATACTGATTTCTTAATAATGAGGGTTGATTCTAAAAAAGTTGAAAAATTGAAAGTGTCGGTCTGAAAGAACAATGAGGCAAAAAAAATAAAATTTTAAAAAAAAAATCACTATGAATCTAGATTATTTTTGCGACTCTTTAAAATAAGCCCCCTATGAAAAATTGGAAATTTGTGTGTATATGAATGTGTAAAGTCCTCTGCCCTGTCGTGCGCACTTTGAATGCTATGTTGTTTGTTGTCTCTGTGCCTCTTATGTTTTTTTTTTTTCAATATGAAAATTGAAAATCAATCAGAATGACAAACCCAAACTTTGGTACCAGCAAAGCTGAAGACTCTTTCAATGAGGAAAAATAAAAAATAATTTGGAAAAAAATAGTAAAAAATAGTTCTTTTGAAAAATAATGTGTTTTTGTGTTTTTAGTTTTTTTAGCAGTTAAATATGATCACATCTTTTGTAGCAGTCGTCTATTAGCAACTTTGCACCTTGGTTCAGAAAATAACGTTTTTTAAAAATATTTTCAAATATTAACGAAAAATAAATTTTAATTTTTTTGAATTATTTTTTTAAAAAAATTTTTCACGCGAACGAAAAAAGGTCCTATATAATTATACTGCCCTAGTTCCTTTGTTCTTTGAGTCTCTTTTCCACACCCTCACATACCACGTTCACAAAAGAAATTATATACCTTTTCTTTTGATTTTTTATTAATTTCACTCTCTTATAAAATTACTACATTATATATAATATTTTTAAATGTAAGATCGCATTGAATAAATTTCATCAACAAAGAAAAAAAAAAAACGCAACAAATATACTAATAATATTTCTCTATAAATATCACACAACTATATTTTATATCTTTATTTTTTCTCAAAATTTATTTTTTATTTTTTCAAAAAAAAAAAACGATCGAAAATTATAGATATATATAGATTATAATAATATAAATTTATATAACATTACAAATCCAAATAATAATAGAATATAAATCAATTTAATTAAATTCAACAACACAGATCAAATAATAATAATAATAATAATATAATGCCTTCAACAAATACTAGCAATAAAAGAAAGTTTGACGATGAAGTTGAACCATCAAGTAAGAAAATAAAAGTAGTTAATAAAGAACAAGATAGTGATAACAGTGATCAAGAAAATAGTACTTCAAATGATAAAGATATTATTTTATCACCAGCAGATTGGAGAAAGAAAAACAATGTTTCAATCGAAGGCACTTTCCAACCAGATCCATTCCAAAAATTCACAGACTATGAATTTCCAAAGATCTTCCAACACATTTTTGCCAGTTTTACCTCACCAACCGTTATTCAAGGTCAAAGTTGGCCAATTATTTTGGGAGGTCACGATTTAGTTGGTTTAGCAGCCACTGGTTCGGGCAAGACTTTATCTTTTCTCTTACCAGCCCTCCTCAAAATCATTTCCGTTCCAAAGAGAGGTTATGGTGCCACTCCATTAGCCCTCGTCATGGCACCAACCAGAGAACTTGCTCAACAAATTGAAGAAGTTTGCAAAACATCTGTCAGAGGTACCAGCATTCGTAATCTCTGTGCCTATGGTGGTTTAGGTAAACTCGATCAATCCAGAATTCTCAGAAATGGTGTAGATATTATCATTGGTACCCCAGGTCGTCTCAACGATTTACTCCGTTCACATCATTTGGCCACCGTCCAATATTTAGTTTTAGATGAAGCCGATCGTATGTTGGATATGGGTTTCCTTCCACAAATTGAAGCTCTCATTGACCAAATCCCATCAGAAAGACAAACTCTTATGTTTTCAGCCACTTGGCCAAAGGAAGTCAAACAACTTTCTACCAAATTCCTCAAGAATCCAATTAAAATTACCGTTGGTAACACCGAATTGACTGGAAACATCAATGTCACTCAACACGTTATCAATGTCAATGATTTGACCGAAAGTCAAAAGGATGAAATGATCTATGAACACATGAACAAAACCCTCTCTGAATCTGCTGACAGTCTCGTCATTGTCTTTTGCAATGAGAAATACAGATGTGACGATCTTCAACACTTTTTAAAGATTGCCAAAGGTCAAAACTCTATCGTCTTGCACTCTGGTAAAGAACAAAGAGAACGTGAACAAGGTCTCCGTCTTTTCAGAACTCACAAAATCCCCATTTTAATTGCCACTGATGTCGCCGCCCGTGGTTTAGATATCCCAAATGTCAAGGCTGTTTTCAACTATGGTTTCCCAAATAACATTGAAGATTACGTACACAGAATCGGTCGTACTGGTCGTGCCGGCAAAACTGGTGATGCTTACTCGTACGTCTCCAACGCCACTACCAATCTCGGTGATCTCGTTAAAATTTTACAAAGAACCAAACAAGAGATTCCAGAATTTTTAGAAAAATACTCTCGTAACTCTAGACAAGGTCGTTCACGTTATGGTGGCGGCGGTAGAGGTTTTGGCGGTGGTAGAGGCGGTAGAGGTGGTGGTAGAGGTTTCGGTGGTGGCAACAGAGGTGGAAATGGTGGTGGTTTTAACAATAACAATGGTGGTGGTTTTAATAATAACAATGGTGGTGGTGATTATAATAATGGTGGTAATGGTGGTTATAGCCACGGTTCCAACAACAATAGAAGTGGTGGTTATGGTGGTAATAGAGGTGGAAATGGTGGTGGTTATGGTGGTGGTAGAGGTGGAAATAACAACTCTTTTAAAGGAAATAATAGTTGGTAAACCATTATATTAAATCTTTATATATAATTATTATACATCAATAAAAAAAAAATTATTAAAAAAATATAATTGCATAGCTATTTATTTATTGAACTTATGAATGTTTTAGTATTATCATGAAAAATAATTGTGGGTAATTGATTTGAAAAAATGTTTAGTTACTTTTTTTTTTTAATTTTAGACTTGATGATTTTGTGAGTAGATTAATTTTTTGAATAGATCTAATAAACTTTGAGGTAAAAAAGATACAGGAATCGATTGAAATGAATTTGTTAACATCATTTTCATTTTTTTTTTCAATTTCGGCCTTTCTTTTTTTTTCGGTATTGAGTATTATTCCGCCAATATCTACCACTAAATCATGTCCTTTAGTTTCTTGAAAGGCTCTATTTATAACTAAGCTATAACCATTGATTAGGATGATTTCAGTATTGTTTTTTTCATTATTTATATTTTCTGTAAATATTTTTGATTTTCCTGATTTTACCAAAAAATTAAATACCAAATCGGATTTTAGTTGTAATTCTTCTTTGGTAGCTGCTAGATTATTATCTCGAGTTTTGAAAATGTCTGCGGTTTCGGGGCACTCTAAACCTGGGTTATATCTGATCATATAGAACAGATTTAGTGGCATACACAAGTAGTTTTCAAAACTATACACTTCTAAGGCACACACCTGTCCATCTGATGTGTTTCTGTTATCTTTGTCTATAATTCCAAACAGAGGTCCCAATGGTATTTGAGTTTTAGATCTATAAATTCTTTTTATTGCTATACCATGTTCATCACATACTCCATTGTATTCAAAAGCTCCTTTTACTTTAGCTTTGACTTGATTTGATCCACCAAAGTTATCCCTTTTACTTGAGATAGAATTTACAACTTTCTCCATTGACTTCAAGATTTCAGCTAGTTTTGAAATGTCTGTGGTTTCAACTTTTAAATTTTTGATATCTTTTTTCAATTCTTTGAGATCATCTACATCTTTGGATATGTCTACGCTATTCCCTACCTTCATAAAGTTTAAATCCGTGTTATTGGAAAAAGTTTGTGGGCAACCACTTTTTAATTTCTTATAGGCAATGTTGTAAAACATTTCATCATCTTCGTTTTCTGTAAACACAAGATTGGTGTTTTCTAGTGCAGTAACTTTAGTCTCTCCTGAGAGAATTGTGTTTGCAGTTCTATCATTAAGGGCTTCTGTAACAACATGTGATATTCCATTTATAACTGATTCTCCATTAGGTAGGAGAGTAGGTTTCATTTCAATAGTAAAGATAGGAGTTTTGGATAATAAAACAGAATCAATTCTGTGAGTTGTCATAAAAACTTGCACATTTCGCTTTTTAACAAACTCTTCCTTAATAATTTGAATAAATCTCATTAAATTTTCTGGGTCTAAATGGCCATCAGGTTCATCAAGAAGCATGATGTCTAGATTCTGTAACTGAGCTGGGTTTTTACCATTAGTGCTGAACCCCATATAGTATAACACATGAACCAACAGTTTTAAAATTACTTCTTCTCCAGAAGATAGGTCATTTACACTAATTTCCTTTTCTTTTTCGTTTTTTAAAACGAAGTTTCTATTGTTTTCCTTATATTCAAGAAGAAAAGGAAACTTTTGGTTTTTTAAAATTGTATTTACTTCCTTCCAAGGTGGTACCACATTAAGTTCTTTTTCAATAAATGAATCCATGACCTGGTTCCTAAATTCTTCTTTTCCCAGATCTTTAAAAAAATACTCAAATTTGAGGTTTGTACAATTCTCTTCTGTTTTTTTGTAAAACTCCCAAAGAGTGTATATATTCTTTATGTCCTTATATTCACTCTTGATGTGCATTTTACGATGGATGTAGTCTTCACAGACTGTTTTTAATATGGCGAGAGGGTCTTGATGGGAAAAAGCTCGATAACCATAAACAAAATTTCTAATTTTACTCTTCCAACTCTCTAATGAATCAGTATCATTTGAATCGGGGGGCATGGGTAGTTCATTAATTTTTATTTTTTCAATTATTTCTTGGGAAATAAGATCCTTTTTTTTTTTTTAAACCTTGGTTGCAGAAAATAATTGATAATGTTATCAAACATATATTCAACATTATTGTAAGATGAATCACTATCTGTAGATTCAGTAAAACCACTTGAAATTGTATTCCCCTGTTGGCGAACTATAATGATATCTTTTTTAGGAGATCGAGGGCTATTATTAAAAGTCTTAATGTTGTCAAAAATATGGTTCAGAAGTTGAGTTTTCCCAGATCCATTTTTACCCGTGATTATTGAAAAAAGTGGTATATCATCCCATTCCGTGAAATTTAAATGTTTCATAGGTTTTGAACCAAAATCTATTTTTTTAATATGTGTCTTTTTATTCTTTGACTCTATTAATTCAAACCCCGGTACATTTTGTGCAGCTATAAGTTTAAAGAGTTAATAATAATCTAAATATATCTTTTTATAAAAATACATACGAGTCATGATAAAATAGCTTTGTTTTGCAACTGGTTGAGTATATCACTAATTTTTAATGTTATCTTTTGAGATTAGGTCAATTTTTTTAAAAGCTCAATTTTTTAACAAACTAAAAAAAAAAAAAAATAGATGTAAAAAAAAATTAACTTTTTAATCGAGATTTGAGATCGATTATAACCTTCAATTTTTTTTATAATATCCACCTTCTATTTTTTTCCTTCTTCAAGTCATTGTTGATGGGATTTCTTTGAATTTCATTCATTATAAGTTGATTTTTTTTACCCCGCCTTTTTTCAAAATTTGAAAATTTCTCAAAAGTCTGCCAAATAAATTCATTCACAACTATTTAATTTAAATAATTATTATACCAATAATAAAAGAAAGAATGGAGGAAAAAAGTTTACTTAGCGATAAAGCTATCCTAAGACACATTGAAAAGAAAACTATTGTCATATCACCCTTTTTCAGACAAAATCTATCCACGAGTAGCTATGATGTCACTCTGGGTCCCTATTACTACAGAGAGGTAGAGCCTGAACCCTGCCATTCACTCTACAATCCATACAGCGAATCAATGGTAAAGAAAATATGGGGTGAATACCACCAAGCCGAGCTCGTCAAAGATTGGTCAAATAGAACCGGTATGAAATTGGAAAACATAAGAGATGATGACTACATTATTTTTATTCGTCCCGGTGAAACTATTTTAGTAAGTTGATCGTGTGTATCTTCAATAAGAATGCAATACTAATCATTTGTTATGTAGGGTCACACAAATGAGTTTATTGGTGGTCAAGAAACAGTGACGACAATGATGAAGGCACGTTCATCTTTGGGTAGAAACTTTATAGAGGTGTGTAAGTGTGCAGGATGGGGAGATGTGGGCTATGTTAATCGATGGACTATGGAGATTACCAACAACTCTAAACACTATTCCATTCCATTGGTGGTGGGACGTAGAATTGCACAAATTATATTCTTTGACACAGAGGGTATTGAAGGACCCTCCTACGAGAGCAGCGGCAAATACCAGTCATCCAACGACATTGAGTCATTGAAAAAGGAGTGGTCACCCCAATGCATGCTTCCTAAAATGTACAAAGACAAAGAGATCACCTGTAAAGTCCCCGCATTCAGTTTTGATAATTACAACTTCAACAAATAAACAAATAAACACGTAGTCATGTATAATATAGTAATATAATATAATAACACAATGATGAATACATTTATTACTTTGGTTTTTGATTTAATAGTTTATCAAATTTCTTTTGATCGAGGATAATGGTAGAGATTTCTTCAAAGAGACGTTCTTCAGAGATTTTTCGTTGTGGTAGCATTGTAAAGATAGTTATACATTCGTCATAAGTGGCAGACATGAGATCAGGCATAAAGTAAGAGAGTATGGATAATGCCGTTCTATAGATAAATATCTCGCCCTCGATAAAGACCAGATCCCATACACGGGTGGCTATATCTAATGGCAATGCTTTTGAAAATAGAGTTGTTATCCAATCGACCAAATAATTCTTTGCCGATATACCAATCTCTTGAAAATGTTTATATAAAGGTGGTACCAATGCCTCCACTGTAGCATCCATTGCACTAAGATATTTTGGTATCTATGGTTGATTGATTGGTTAGTATATCTATTGATCGATCATTAAATAGATATCTAGATATCTAGATATAAAGATATACATACACCTGATAAATCCTGTCTAAAAAATGATAGATAACAAACACTGTTTATATGATTTGATAGACATTGGAATGCTTGAAACTTGTCCATGTTTAATAGAAACATGGCTGCCAAGAATGTCATGCCTGGCACATATCCTATGTCGGGTCTGTAGCAGATATATGCGCCCAAGACATCGATTAGGTCTGTGTGGAGGGGACCTTCTCGTTGAAAGATGAGCAATGATGGAAAAGTGTCTTGGATATCCTGTAAAATCAAGCCCATGCTGGTTGTCTCGAGGGCGAGCACATCGTCGCTGTCAAACTCTGCTGAATCCTTTAACCCATTGGTTGCCTTGATGCCGTTGTTGGCCTGACGAATATCGACACGCTGCTGATAGTCTTGGGGCGATGAAATGGGCGAGTGTTTGTTGGTTTTGTTGTAGGCCAGTTTGGCGTTATTGGCATGACCCAAAAATATATTAAACAGCTCCTCTGTGATTCTCAGATCATTGCCCACACACAATCTCCAAACCTTTCCCCTGATTGCCGGATGGAGTCCTCTCCAAGCAATCTCTTTTGTTCTCTTTAACTCTTTTTTCTTTTCCCAATTTGGTATGATCTCGTCTTCCCATATCTTTCTAGCCTCAATCAAACTCTTTTCTTTCTCCTTTCTAATTAAATCCAACTTTTCCTTTTCTTTTGCTTCTCTTTCTACTATATTATTGTGATGTTGTTGTTTAGTATATGGGTCTACGATAGTTTGTTTAATGAATTACATTCAACCTACATGTTTTCTTTGCCTTCTTTTGTATTTCTTCATATTCTTTTTGATGTTTGAGGATTTCATCCTGTGTCTTTGGAGGCAGGGTTTTGGGTCTGTCGAGGAGGGATGATGGATTGAGGATCAAGTTTTCAACCTTTCCCGTCTGAACTAGTTCTTTGTATACCGTTGGTAAGTTTTCTTCATTTGCTGTATTACTAGTGCCTGATGTATTTGTATTTGTATTTATTGTTGTTGCTGTTGGACTTGTTGTTGTACTATTGGAATCTGATGACATTACTCTGCGCCTACTCTTTGATATATTACACTCTAACACTATACAATCACACTAATAAATAATATATATATCTAACTATGTACACAATAACTCGTCGACACTCTGTTGTTGCAATCAAATAAAACGAATAAAATTAATTACAAAAAAAAATTTAATAAAAAAAAAAAAAAAAGTAGAATGAATTTATGATAATCGAAATCTTGATTATTTAGAAAGAAATCAAGAGAAAATAAAAAATAAATACTAGTGTCAGTTTGGTGTTGTGCTGGTGGCATGGATACCACTTTCTATCTATATCATTTTTCAGCAGTCATATGATGACAGTGATGTAAAAGTTATAAACAAAGACAAGCTCACATATCTAACCCTCGCCACCCACCCTTTTTCATTTTTTTATTTTATTTTTTTAGTAAAATTTTACATCGTTTCCTACTCTTGTCCCTGGGGGTTATAGGGGTGATTGATGCATTGAAAATTAAATTCTAGAAATAATAAATAAAATGAGTAGAGGAAAACTTTACTCAAGGGCAACTAATTTCCATTCACTCTAATTTTTTTTTTTTTTCTTTTTTTTTCTTTTTTTTTTTCGACATATCTATTTATGTGATTTGATTTGTAATTGGTGAAGGGCCGCACCGCACTATGTTTTGAAAATTTTTTAAACAAAAAAAAAAAAAAAAAAAAAAAAAAAATACAAAAAATAAATAAGACAACGAAGTGTATACTCC
>AJWJ01000165.1:0-43154 GCA_000277445.1 Polysphondylium violaceum
GATCAATTGAGCAAAGTTGTACATTTTTGAGCATTTTGGAAACACAAGAAAAACCAGATGTAGCACCATTAGATTCAAGATATTGGTTTTGTTTTTGCAAAATTTCATCTTGATTTAATCCTGATTCATAAGATTTTGGCTTTTTAAACATTACTGGTAAACATGGTACATATTGTTGGACACTTTCCAATTTTGATGAACCAACTTTTAATTGTTGTACACCTTTAGGATAAATTCCAAAAATTCTCACCATAATATTTCTTTTGGTTGTCAATTTGATTTTAATGTTATTTTCAACATTTAAAAATGTACCATAACAACTGGTCAAAGGATCAAGTTTTGGAATGGGTCTATATTGGTCTTCAGCGAGTTTTGGTAACATATTTAAACCATCAATACGATAAATAAAAGGACCTTGTGCATCTGTTGGGATAGTTAAAATGGGTACACCATATTGAATATCTTTGGTAGGTAATCTTGGTATGTCCAATGGAGCAACAATGAGAGGGATAGAGTAGAGCCACATATCAGAAAACAACATTGTTTTTGCACTATCAAAATAAAACTTGTTTAATGGTTCTTTATCTTGATTTATATTATCATAAATTGGTTTGTTTATAGTTTTTAAACAATCAACCATTAAATTATGATAATGTTGTCTGAGAGATATTTGATCTTTACCTTGACCCAATACAAATGATTGTTCTAAATCCAATTGATACCAAAAAGTCTATTATTATCATATTGAATATTAATCAATCAATTCTTAAAAAATATATACAATAATCAAACTTACATTTAATTGATTAATACAAATAGATTGTAAAAGAATTGATTGCATATAGATATCAATAAATTCATTTAAATTTTTTTGTTGTTTACAAAACTCAGCAATTTCATAAGAACTTTGATAAAGTGAAATAAAACAATCTCTAATACTTAAAAATGAGTTAATAAATTAAATTCTTTTTAGAAATGATTTGAAATATAATTACCATTGTTTAGATGAACTAGCTACTTTGGTAATATCACCATTATTTTCTTTAATTTCTACTTTTAGTTTATCAATTGATGACTTCATTTCTTTAGCCTTGAAAATTGGATTATTAAAAAAGTTTGCACTTTTTTCATTCCAAATTGCTATTAAATTTCATTAATATATAATATTATTTTATTTTTTAATATTTTTGTTAAATACATACATTTTTGAGATTCTTCAACTTTTTCATTCATTTGTTTATTAATTTCATCTTGATACTCTTTTATTTTCTCTTGTGGATCAAATTCTTTTTCTTTTTCTTCTTCTTCTTTACCCTCTTGTTGGTTTTCTTCTTCTTTACCCTCAAATCCTACTGGTACTCTATAGTTTAATTCGAGATCATCTGGCCAAAATGGAGATAAAACAAAAGATAAAGCTTGACCAAGAGATGGTAAACTTTGAAGAGTAGAGTTTAGATTATCACCAATAAAATAGGAATCATGACCGTCGCCAGTAACCTTTTCCAATGGATCATTTGAATAGTGACCAAATTTTTCAACATCAACAACAGTGAAAGGATCTGATTTTAACTGATCAACAATTTGGCCATATTGTTTTTTTACATTTTCATTTGTAGATAAACAAAAAGGATCACCCGCGGTATTTACTGAATTTGTAAAATTTAACATATTAGTTGTAGTTATCTATATATATTTATTTGTTAGTGTTGAAAAAGAAAATATAATGAAATGATTTATGTATGAATTAATTAAATTTATACATGATAAATAAAATTAAAAATTAAAAGGGTTAATCTCAAAAGATTTGATTGTAAAAATGGAATAGTGGGGGGCATGTGTCCAAAATTAACAAAGTTTTTTTTTTTTTTGTTTTTTTTCCCCAATAATGCCTTTGATGATCATCACCCACATTGAATCATTTGATTTTGTTATAAATAGAACCCCACAAGGAGTAAGTGGTCAAGGGGTCTTATTTCTTTCCTTGCAGTGGATAAATATAGACTTAATTGGTACATTAATGGAGTTTAGTTAATTTATTCTTATTATTCCAAATAGTAACAAAACTATCAGAATTGGCAATCTCTTGTAAAATTTTTTCAACAGTCTCAACACCAACGGATAATATACAACAGATTTCATCAAAACTTTTTGAACCATTGAGTAAATGTTTTTTATGAGACTGAGGCAGAGACTCTAGAGATTTAAGATTAGTAAGGAGAGGATATCTTTGCTTTCTTCTGAGGAAACCATTGATTACGCCAAACATGATGAACGAGCGTTCATCGATACACAATGAGGTGAGTGAGCTTTCAGAACAACATTCGCGAAATGGTGTGTCGGTCGACAGAGATGAATGGAGTGTAAAGATATACTCTAATGAACAGGGAGTGGTGCCAGGTGTATTTCTGACACTCTCGTTGCATCCCATAAAGCTCGCTAGTTTTCTGATTAGCTGTGTAGGGTTTACATATTGCTGTACTAAAGATATCGATTAAATCAATCACAAACTCTTCTATTGGCAAGAATGATTGTGTTGTTTTAAATGTAAGTGATTATAGATTATGTGGAATTTTATCTATTGTAAAGAGCATTCAATTTTTCAGAATTTATATTTATGTTAACCCAACAAAGTTAATTAATCATATCCATCAATTAACTTTTTCTTTTTTATAATCTTACAAGATGCTAGATGATATGTTATTTGGATGAATGATTTTTTGTTGAAGTGATTGTGGATAGCTCTTGGCACCGAACAGGATTCATAGACCTGTACAGACTCTGGTATCTTTGAGAATATATTATAATATTATTTATTTCTAATTCCAAACCAAGTTTCAAATTTAAATTGTGAGGAAGTAAAATGAAAATAAAAAATACTACAAACTTTTTTTATGTTTCAACAATTATAATTGGAGGGTAGTAGTTGTTGCACAATTTTTTGTTGGGTCAAAGAAAGTTTTATTTAATATTTTGCAGAGAAGAAAAAAAAAAAGCATAAGTTTCAAAAATTTTATTAATAATCTTGATCAAGACTGGCGTTTAATTGATCTACTTCTGAATTTAACTCTAAAAATTCCTTCTTTTGATCTTCTGTAAAATTTTCTATTTCGTAAAATTTCATAAGTTTATCCCTTTTTTCTTTAAGTTGTAATTCTATTTTTTTAATATCTTCTAAATCTTTGGCAGTTACATCTGAAATAATTAATTCAAGGAACTTTATGCAACCTCTATTTAAAATATTGTCACGTCCAGTAGTTACTTGACCTATATCTAAAAAGATATTATTCACATTTCTGTATGGTTTTAAATATGTAAAACCAGATTTAGCACCATTAGGTTCAAGATACATTCCCTCTCCAAACCCAGCGGTTTGCATTGAATCTTGGATTTTGCCATCAAAATTTTTACCTCTCTTTAATGTTGGTGGTAAACAAAATATTGAATCTTGAACACATTCTTGGTATACAATTTTACTCTTATTAAGAGAAAGATTCGAAATGCTTTTTGGATAAATTCCAAAAATTCTAATGGTAACATTTTTTCCTTCAGGAAGACATATATTAATAGAATTTGAAAGATGAATAAATGTACCATAACATTTTGTTAATGGATCAATTTCTGGGATTGGTCTATAACCATTATGACCCTCTCTAATTTGTTCAGGTAACATATTGGCACCATCAATACGATAAATAAAAGGTGTTTTTTGTTCTAATGGAACATTGATAGTGGGGGTAGAACTTCTGAGATAGAGTAGTGTTGGGATTCTGGGTACATTTAATGGTGCAATTACTAGAGGGATTGGATATATCCAGGAGTTTGTATTAAACATTACACTAGCGGTATTATTATAATATTTGTTTAGCTCTGGTTTTCTATCCACAAGGTTTTTATAGACAGCAGGTGTAATCTTTTTCAGACACTCAACAAGTAAATCATGATATTCTTGTTTAATTGATTTTACGTCTTCATCTCCTTCATCTTTTTTTTCTATTCCTAAAATATAATATTTATCTAAATCAATTTGATACCAAAATGACTTTTTTTTAATTATTAATAAATCTTATTTATCAAAATATACTAAAAAGAATACATACACATAATTGAATAGTGGAAACACATTGAAGTAAGATTGTTTGCATATAGATTTCAATTACATGATTTGAAAACTTTTGTTTTTTACAAAAGTTACTTATATTATTTGAACTTTCAAAGAGAGAAAGAAAAGTAACTCTAATTCTATAGTAGAGATATTAAACTTATTAGTAATATAAAATAATGATTGTTAACTTTAATCCTACCTTTCTTTTGTTGCTTCTGGAACTTCAGCAATAACACCTTTATGATCTTGGATTTCTCTTTTTAGAATCAAAACAGATCTTTTCATTTGATTAATTTTAAAGATATAACCTTCGAAAAAAGTTTTACATAATTCTTTCCATGTTTCTATTAAATAATAAAAAAATTAGAATAAAATTGCTCTATAATAAATATTGTTTAAACAAAAATACCTTTTTCACTTTCGCCAATTTTATCATCCATTATTTTCACCATTTCTTCTTTAAACTTTTCTAATCTTTCATCAAGTTCCTGGACAGTGACTGCTTTCATTTTGGGATCCTGGGGCCAAAATATACTAAAAATCTATAAATAAAATTTTATTAGTATGTTTATAGAAAAATAAAAAATTAATATTACCTACACTACTTAAAATAGGACCAACAACTGGTATACATTCAATAGCAGCGCCAATCATTTGACCAATAAATTCTTTATCAGTAATTAAATCACCAATGAAACCAATAGGGTCATTAAAAATTTGACCAACTTTTTCAATATCTATAATTGAAAATGGATCCTCTTTTAAATCATTAACAACTCCATCATATTTTTCTTTAACATTTTCTTTTGCTGATGATAGAAAAGCATCACTTGTAGATTTAAACTTTGATCCTAATCCTTTTGCCATTTTATTGTTAATTAAAATATATAAATATGATAAATATTTTCACTAATGTATATCAGTGTATTTAATTTCAAAAAAAAAATTAATACATAATTAAATAAAAAAATAAAATTAATTTTTTAAAAGTTGTAAAATGAATAAATCTAAAAATAAATGCAAGTAAAAGTAATGGAACAACACGCAAAGAAAATTCTATTTTTAAATCAAAAAATAATTAATTTGGAAGAGTCAAAAATAAATGCAATTAAATAAAAAAACGGCTTTAGGTCACCAAAAAGTGGAAATGAATGCCATTTTATTATGAAAACAACATTTAGAAGAAATTCTATTATTACCAATAAATTCCATATGTACATTTTTTATTTGATATGAATTAAATATTAAAAAAATGGATTTTTTATTATATCAGAGTACTCATAAAAAAAAACCTATAAACAACTTTCATTTTTCATTAAAGATTCATATTCTTTGACAATAATTTGTTCTTGATCAGTAACAGGTTCCTCCTCAATAATTATATTTTCATAGATCTCCTCAGCTTTTTTTCTCTTTTCATTTAAACTTTTTTCATTGTTCCCTTTCTTGATTATCTTTTTGGGACGATCAGTAATAATAACCTCTATAAATTTAATGCAAGACCAAAGGTTACTTTCTTGAGAAAGATCAATTGAACAAAGTTATACAAACAACTGGTCAAAAGATCAAGTTTTGGAATGGGTCTATATTGGTCTTCACCGAGGTTTTGGTAACATATTTAAACCATCAATATGATAAATCTTTGGTAGGTAATCTTGGTATGTCCAATGGAGCAACAATGAGAGGGATAGAGTAGAGCGACATATCAGAAAACAACATTGTTTTTGCACTATCAAAATAAAATTTGTTTAATGGTTATTTTTCTTGATTTATGATATCATAGATTGGTTTGTTAATAGTTTTTATACAATCAACCATTAAATTATGATTATTTTTTCTGAGAGATAGATATTTGATCTTTTCCTTGACCCAATACAAATGATTTTTCTAAATCCAATTGATACCATAAAGTCTATTATTATCATATTGAATATTAATCAATCAATTCTTAAAAAATATATACAATAATCAAACTTACATTTAATTGATTAATACAAATAGATTGTAAAAGAATTGATTACATATAGATATCACGATATTAATATTTTTGTTTAATACATACATTTTCATTTGTAGATAAACAAAAAGGATCACCCGTCGTATTTACTGAATTTGTAAAATTTAACATATTAGTTGTTGTTATATAATATATTTATGTGTGTATTTGGAATTGAAAAATTAATGAAATTTATAAATAATAAATAAAATAAAAAGAGGTAATCTCAAGTGATTTGATTATAAAAATGGAATAGTGGGTCTAATCAACAATGTTTTTTTTATTTTCCCCCTAATGCTATTGATGACCATCACCCCACATTGAATCATTTGATTTTGTTATAATTAGAACCCCACAAGTTAAGTGGTCAAGGGGGCTTTATTTCTTGCAGTAGTGGATAGATATAGATTTAATTGGTACATGAGTGGGTGTTTAATTAATTTATTATTATTTTTATTATTTCCAAATAGTAACAAAACTATCAGGATTGGCAATCTCTTGTAAAATTTTTTCAACAGTCTCAACACCAACGGATAATATACAACAGATTTCATCAAAACTTTTTGAACCATTGAGTAAATGTTTTTTATGAGACTGAGGCAGAGACTCTAAAGATTTGAGATTTGTAAGGAGAGGATATCTTTGCTTTCTTCTGAGGAAACCATTGATTACGCCAAACATTATGAACGAGCGTTCATCGATACCCAATGAGGTGAGTGAGTTTTCAGAACAACATTCGCGAAATGGCGTGTCGGTCGACAGAGATGAATAGAGTGTAAAGATATACTCGAATGAACATGGAGTAGCGCCCGGTATGGTTATGTATTTCTGACACTCTCGTTGCATCTCCATATTGCTCGCTAGTTTTCTGATTTGCGGTGTAGGGTTATACACATTGCTGTACTGAAAGATATCCACCATCTTTACGATATTGTAGTAGACCAAATGTTGTATGCAGCTGATCACCAAATTGATGTCAATCTCTGTCAATTTACTGATACGACCAACATAGTTGATGCCGTCGATAAAGGGCAAGATTTGAAGCAATGTTAAATCCCATTCCGACTCGTTGGTGGTGTCTATCTCTTCTATTAGCACAGGTACCTGATGCAAGAGCACTTGAGGAGGATCAGGTGGTTTGGGGAACAACTTTACATTGATTGTATTTGCATCGTCTATGGTGATTGTGCTCTCTCCATAACTGTTTAGCTCTATATACAGTGTTTCAAGTATTTTCAACATATCTGGTGGTTGCTGACCATAGCTATGTAAATCTGTGCAAGACAGCGATGTCACTGCTGCCTTTGACTGATTGAATAAATACTCGCTCTCCTTTTCCAACGTTCTTAGTATGATTCCTAGCTTTCTAACGATTTGATGATAGGGTGTCGTGTCTATCGATTTGTCAAACACAAACGCTAAATTAAACAACAATGCATTTCTATGATACTTTACATCCTGCACCAATACCGGATATCCCAATATTTTATAATTAAACGCTGTTCTATATATGTGATAAGCATCTATTAATATACATGTATGCATGCCAACACGTCATACTACATACAATGTTATGACTTTGCCACATAGCTTTGGTTTGGGTATAATGTATTCAGCAAAACCTTCAAATACATCATTGGATATAAATCCCTCGGGATACTGTTGAATGATCTTTGTCCCATATATATTATGAAATTCGCTATAAAATATACATTTTACTTGATCCATTATATTAATGAATTGCGCACTCTGTGTGTGTGAAAAAAAATTGCAATTTTTTTAATTTTTTTCATTTTATAAAGACATAGAGGTAAATCAATATCTTGGTCCCCCTTTTATAATATTGGGGGACAAGCGATTTTTTAATTTAAAATATCTCTGAAAGATTTTATTCAACATATTAAATTTTCAAATACTTTTATGTGAAACAAATCAAAAGTTTCTATAATTAAAGTTATCTCGCAAAGTTTTAGAAGGAGATATAAGAAAGAAGAATATCTCTATATGTAGTCCAATTATAAACAAAGTAATACTTATTGTTGAGCACGAACTCACAAACAAATTGATAAATACTTTTAGATTTTTTTTAAATTTTTAGTTGAGAATAGATTTCTTAAATGAATTCAAATAATTATAATTTTTTTTAAAAACTTATGGATAATTAAAAAATATAAAGGTAGACTCACCTTTCTTAAAAAATCAAATTATTATTTTAAAAATGAAATTCATATTTATCTCTATATTTTTAGTTGTCTCTTTACATTTAGCTTTATCAACAAATCCATCTTGTTTAATTTGTAATGGAATTACACTCTCTTCGGAATCTTGGTTACATCAAAACAAAACTGAAGAGGAGGCCTTTACCTTAATAAGAAATTATTGTATTAGAAATCCTGTTATTAAAACTCAAGTATTTATATATTTAATTTTTAATTTTATTTTACTTAATAGTAACTTTATA
Organism: Polysphondylium violaceum; assembly: GCA_000277445.1. Taxonomy (NCBI): domain Eukaryota; phylum Evosea; class Eumycetozoa; order Dictyosteliales; family Dictyosteliaceae; genus Polysphondylium; species Polysphondylium violaceum. The sequence continues at coordinate 8,560 of AJWJ01000165.1, forward strand.
AAAAAGTGTTTAGATATATTAAATAAAGATGGAAAAACCTTAATTCATAATGTTTACTTTAAAAATCATGGTCAAGATTTTGGATGCCAAGAATTTGGATATTGTACATAATCAACTTAAAATAATTTTTTATTATTATTGTTTAAAAAATAATGAAATATATTTTTATATTGAATTGAAAGTATATAATTTTTTAAATAACTATTAAATAAACAAGAATAATTTACATCATTGGTGCTATTATTTAAATTAGTTAAACAAGTATTTTTCAAATATAAAATAATTGAACGTGTTAATTTATCTTTAAACAATTCCATTAGAGATGAATTTTTTGAATCAATTATATTTGTAAAACAAGATTTATCCAATACCGAATCTGTATTGTTGTATAAAAACTTAATGATATCATTACAGCCCTGTTGGAGTGCACATTGAAAACAGAGTTGATATTTTACAACTACTTGTTTTTTTTCCAATATTCATAGACGAGTTTTAAAATGTCCAAATTTAAAACTTGACCCAATGCCAATAGAATTTGTTGAGATGGATAAAAACTATGATTTTCCAATAGATATTTAACAATATCAATCTTGTTACTAGATATTGCTATAAACAATACATCATCCTGAATGACTAGATTTGGGTTTGATTTTTGTTTTTCTTTGATTAAATAATCTAATAGTTGCAAATCGCCTCGATTGGCTGCATAATAAAATGACCACCAAGAAAATGGAAATCCTTTTTCTACCAAATCTTTTATAACGTGTAGATTATGAAATTTGCAAGCATTATTTAAAGTATAATCAAATTGTTTAATTCCTTTATCTTGAAGAAAATCTAGTATCTCTAAATTTAAAGAAATATCTTGAAGTGAAATAATTTTTGAGAAATCCTTTTCATCGGCGCCAATTGCCTCCAATTCTTGATAAAATCTTGAAAATATTTTAAATTTACCTTGAATGATTGTTGATTTGATACAAAGTATTAAATTTCTGTTATCACTTGATGATTGTTCTCTATTGCGTAAAACGGTATCTATAAAAGGTAAATTTTTATCTGAATAACAAACTTGTTGTAACCAACTAATGGGAACTATATTTTTACGAGAATTGAAATCAATTTCTTTTACCAAATAATTTAATACTCGAGGATTACAAAGACTTTCAAATATCATTGGTTTTTCATATTCTATTCTTTGATCTTGATTTACATTTTCCCAAATATAAATAAATACCTCTAATCTTAATTTACCTGCTTTTATTAAATTATTACCTTCAATTGGTATACCAATTTCTTTATGAATAAACTTAATCTTTTCCAATGTTATATCTGTTATTATTGATAATATATCTATATCATTTAATAAATTATTATTATGATTATTATTATCATTACCATTATCATTATTATTTTTTAGATATAAATCTTTTAAAAAACAAACTAAATCTAAATGATTATAAACAAAACAATCTTGAATTGATTTTTTAATTGCTGGTTTATCTATTACTATACCCAATGATTGATTATTAATTATAAATTTTATAATATCTAGACAACCATGAATTGAAGAATAATAAAATATTGATTTTATATGATCCAATACTAATTGATTATGAATTTCATAGAGATATTTAAACACTTGATAATTGTTGAGATATTTTTCAAATAAAACATCAAAGAGTAATGATTCATCTCCATTGAGTTTACAAGAAAACAATAATTTAAATATCTCTAAATTACCACTTTTGATTGCTTCTTTTAATATCGTTAAACAATCTTGTCTAGGTAACTGATTGAAATCTATTTTGTCAAATAAAAAGGTCAAGATTTCTAGATTCTTTGATTCAATGGCTAATATGATTATATATATATTGATTTGATCCAACTGGATATCCAATTGTTTTAATAGATTTAAATTTTCATTGAAGACACACTCTTGAATAGATATCGTTGTTGATTTATAAGACATTTGTTTTACATGATTGAAAATCAATTGATTGTCATAGTGACATACAAAATCTAGTATAGGCGGATACTCTATGGGATAGTATTCTTGATACCTATCAAAACATATTTTAAACAACTCTAAATCCTTGATGCTAAACAATAGTTTTAAACATGTCAAAGGTGTAAATAAAAGAAAATGATCTCTAGCAATCATATCTCTTAGTAAACTGTATTGTCTATTCATTAATATCCATTCTAGAGTGATTTCATTATATTTTTTAGATCCTTTGACTTTTAAATGCTTGAATATATTATATTTTATCCAATTTGATTGAAATATTAATTTGAATAATTGATCCATAGATATTTAAAAAAAGAGATTAGAAAAAGAAAAATTTGTTTGAAAAAAAAATCAAAGAAAAATCGAAAAAAAATAATTCCTCATTTAAAGCTGAACATTGGTGTTTGATGGCTGTACTAGATGAATTTTAGATTTTAAAATCACTTCAAAGACAATGGAGTGTTGAATATATTTGTTTTTATTTGGGTAATTTTATTTCTAAAATCCTTTTTATTATTATTTCGAATAGATAATAGAAGAAATTAAAGCGACTTCCTTTTGTCTAGTGGCGATTAAAGAAGCTGGGTCATTTGGTTTTGGTGGATATAAATCAGAACAATGAGCACCTTCTGGAATAATAGAAATTTGAATATTTGGATTGGTGGTTTGTAAAACACCAAGAATGTGCCATGGATCAACTAAACCATTTGGTAAAATAACATTTGAACCTTGGTAATCAGTAGCACCATAATCTGCAATAATCCAATCAATAGCTGGTTGATATTGGTAACCGGGTGGTCCAAAAATATCAGTACATTGTTGAAGGAAATAATCTAGTGTAATTGTACTTGAAAATGGTTGATTTGGTGATTCTCCAACTTGGAAATAACCGTACTCGATGCAAGTCTGCCATGTCCAACTACGAGAGGCAGCATTATCACCATTTGGATCAACGTCTTGCATAGATTGAATCATAGAATTATATGAAGAGGTAGTACAATTGGCACCTGAAAAAGTATTGTAACGATTATTAAAAGAAGCAAAGGCTTGTAATGGATCACCTTGTTCAAGTTGAGCACACATGGTAGTAATATTTGACATGGTGTATTTGTTGTTATCATTGTTGTATTGGACAGTTTCGGCAACGCCACCAGATAAAGATTCCATAAAAGTGGCAACATCCAAATCAGTGACGATTGGATCACAAGCATTAAAGATTGATTGAACTGAAGCTCTATCGTTGGCAAGCATTTGAGTAACGGTAGCAGTGACATTTGCAATGACAGCACTACAAGTTGGACCAACAGAGGTTGAAACGACTTCAAAGTATTCTGGGAAATCGAGTTGTGGTAAAACTGGAGCGCTAGTAGCAATAGCACCATCGATTAAATGTGGATATTTGAGTCTCATCCAAGCACTTAATGAACCTGAATAAGATCCACCAAAACTAATCCATTTACCATTGCCAGTGTTGTATTTTTGAGCAATATATTGTCTAAAGGTAGCATAATCGGCCAAAGCTTGTTGGGTAGTTAAAAATTTAAGATTCTCTGTTGAAAGGTCTGGTTTTGGCATTGATTTACCATAGAATCTATGTTCAACGGCAACAATCAAAGCATTAAACTTTTGTGCATAAAGATTAACAACAAAATGACCTGTAACATAACCAGCAGTAAGTGGTCCTTCACCTCCTAAAACTAAAAAGATTGGTCCTCCTGGTGCATAATAGGTTGCTAATATTTTAAAAAAATATTAATATTTTATATATCTTTTATGAATTTTTAATATTAATATTACAATTTACATAATATTGTTGTTGGAATGTGTCTGAATTTGATGGATCAAAATGATCAACTTGTTGGGTGTACCACATTGGGCTTGGATCAGAAACAGAGGAAGCACTTAATTTATCTACACCTCTGTAATATTTGAGACCCTTATTAAGAGCAGAATCGTGACCTAATCTAACTGCATTTGTAACTAAAATAGTTAGAAATAATGATAAAATAATATATTTCATCTTATTCTTTTTATAAATATATATCTATCAATCAAAAAAAACTGTTTAAAAAACGCTGATGCGCGTGATGAAGATTGTTCAGAGTTTTGAAAAAAATAAAAAAATAAAATTCAAAAAAAAATTTTAAAAAAAGAAAAAAAACAGCAAATGGAACAATTGCATGTGAAAAGTTTTTTGTTTTTTCTGGTTTATGAAAAAATTGTTGCTTTTTATTTTCTAAACTGGGAAGTAATAGTATATTTTACAGAATTTTTGTATACATCAATTACTATTTTCTTGGTGTTGGCTATCCGTGTTTATCATCATCATAATTTGTAACATATTTATGGTGATATTTTAGAAAATAATAATACACTATTTAATTATATGAGAGATATAATTATATCTTTTTCATTATTTATACTTTTTGTTTTTTCAAAACTTTCTTTTTTAGTGGTACTACTTTTTTAGCATCACGATGAAAACTTTCTTTTCGAACCCAGATATGAGTCTTCTTTACAGTTCAATACAAATAATTAACATTAGATATATCTAAAATTTTTTAAAACCAAAAAAAACTATGCATTGTCATCTGTTTTACCACCTTTTCATGTGACTCACTTTAATGACGCACCATCTCTATTTACTTGTTATAAAAAACAAAACTAAGCTTACAGTAAAAATGAAAACTAATTAATTAAAATGACTAAAACAACTACAACAATATTAATAATAATTTCATTCATTTGTTTAACCTATATGGTATCAATGAATGGGGCAACAATGATTAAAGATTTAGATGATCATTCTTTTTTTCATTCACTCTTAAACAAAAATGTATTGGTCAACTTTTACGACTCTAGTTGTAAATATTGTATAATGTCGACAAGAAATCTACAATATATTAGTGAGAGATTACAACAAGACAATATTAATGTACTAAGAGTAGATTGTGATAAAGAAAAACAACTATGTCATGATTTCAACTCTGATCAACATACTCATAATCATATGAAATTAGTTCTTTATAAAAACTTTGTACCAATAGAGTAAGCACATATCTTTTTTCAATCTTTATGATTATATTATTAATTTATTATTATTAGGGTCCCTGATAATTTAGGTTATGAAAGTTTCATAGAGTTTGTAAAACATGCAATCCTTTAATAAATAAACATTTATACAGTCTTTTATGGTATCTTGTTGAACCATCACCACATTAATCATGGTCGTCACATGTTTTTTTACTTTTTTCCAACCTAAACAGTCTACTGAAAAGTAGTATTAAGATTTAAAATATTTATTACACCCATCTTGACTAATAATAGACACGATTACATCATATTTTAAAAAACAACTGCAAATATGAGAAATTGTAAATAATCAGAAAAAATAAAAAAAAATTCAGTGGAAGGGAAGCAAAAGCTTCTCTTCTCGAAAAAATAATTTTTTTCAAGCCAAAAATCAAAAACTTTTGATCCCACACAAATATCTGAAAAAATCCGACATACTATTGGCAATTGTAACTCCCACCGTATTTTTGTTTACTAAATAGGTCGGAAAAGTCATTATTGAAAATATCTCTACTTTTTTTTTTTTTTTTGGTCACACACAGTTGTTGAGTTTGAAAACTATAAATATAATTTTAAAACAAACGTCATTCATATTCATTTCATCCAAACAACTACTTTTTATAAATATATACAAAATGAAAACCACAACTTTAATTTTCTTTATTATTGCACTTGTAACTGTACCAATTATCAATGCAGCCTCTGTATCTGAATCTGTAAATCAACTTTTACAATTCAGACGTAGCATCCCAACTCAACCATTATCTGTTTGTACCTCTGCCGCCACTGCCGCCAAAGCTCATCAATATTGTAACTGCTGGATTTCCCCATGCCCATGTAATGGCAAAGCTTTAGATCCACTAGGTTTAATCACTACCTCTTTTGCCAAATCTGGTCTTGACATTTTTGCCAAATCTGTAGATTCTTTATATAATCGTATGTTGTTTTAATTATTTTTTGATGTTAAAACATTTTCTAACTTTTATTCATACACAATTGTAGAAGTAAATATCTAAAGTCTATTTAAATATAATTGCTATTTTTTGTATTAATAAATTTTTTTAATTTAGCTCCCAGCTTGTGCTGTTAAAATGACACCAGGAACTTACACCAGCTCAGGTCCACACACTAATGCTGGTAATACATGGAAAGTAGAAATCCCAATTTCTGAATCTACTTCTGGTGGTCAAGGTGCCCCAAGCACTCCATCATTCAATGGAAATGAAGAGATTGGTACTGGTAATGGTGTTTCAAATACTCATCGTCCAAAGACTTGTGATCCAAGCAATCTTTCAAATTGTCAAATTGGTGATTTATTCTTTTATTGTGCTCCAGGTTCCCAAGTTTGCCCAAGTCATGGTAATTATTTATTTTAAAACCTCAACTTTTATTTTTGATACAACTAATTTACTAATAATATTTACAAATTAATTTGACCTCTATAGTTGCCATGCATATTGGTGATAATAAGATTGCAGAGTATGTATCTAATTTTATTTTACTAAAAACTGTAATATTTAAATACTAATTTAAAAAACTTTAAAGATGTTCAACCAAATCTTACCATTGCACTGTTAGTGAAGCCTATTCTGAAAATTGTAAATATTTTTTTATTTTTATTTATATTATACACTACCTAATTTTTTATACTAATTAATTTTGATTACTAAAAAATTATTATTTTAATAATTAATAATACATTTACATTTATTATAAAAAAAGAGTAAGTTTTAAAATCACAAATATATTATATTTTCATCTTGTATTTTTTTTTTTTCAAAATACTAATATATATTTATGAATTTAAACAGCATGGGTTGTCGTTCAGTTTGTGGATCAAAATAAGAAATTTGAAATATTTTCTACCCTATGAAGATTAAAGATTTAATAAATTTTAAAAATTCATCATCTATATTGCGCGCCATACAATTTGTAATAATATTAATAAATAGATTCCTTTATATATATATTTACAATGAATTTGTTTTATTGTTTTTTCTTTTCTTTTTCCAATTGTTGATTTGAATCTAAATTCATTAAAAATAAACCAAACATAATAAAAGAAGCACCTATCCACCAAACAATGGATAAGGTTTCTTTGAAAAATAACCATCCAAAAAATGCCTAGAATAATCATGATAAATATTAGTTTGTTTATTCATCTCTTACTATCATGATAAATACGAAGAGTAATTACTTACAGTAAAGAAAAAGTTACTAGCAGTTGTAATAACAGTTGATGATAATGAATTTGTCGATAAATCCATTGCTTTGGCAGCATATCTCCATTGCATTGTGGTGGAAATAAAAATACCAGATATACTAATTGCTCTAATAACTAGATCGATTTGTGTCTGTGAAATCAGACTTGATAAAAAGCTAGAATCTACAACAATTTTACCACACACAGAACTCAATGAGGCAAAAATACCACCAATCATACTAAAAATAAATGCCATCTTTGCATTTGTATTTACAACTGTTGGTTTACTCGTGCTAGCACCAGTGTTGTTTTGTTTGTTTTCTTTTGCTTTATTTTCATTATTTGATCTAGATGTTACTTTATTCGACATTCTCTTTACTTGTTGTCTTTCTATCTATCTCTAGTAAAAGATTGTGATGATCAGAAATATGAAAAAAAAATAAAATATAAAAAATAAAAAATAAAATAAAAAGATTTTATGATTCTTAGAGGACATCTTTGATCAAAGATGAAATCAATACAATTTTGAGTTGAGATTGTGATTGGTCCAAGGTATATATGTAAATAAAGATCTATGATTGACATTGTGAGCTTGAGTATTTAATTTTATACATTGTAATATATGATTATGACCTTTATTTGGAGAAAAAAAAAAAAGGATAAGGTGTTGTGGAGGTGTTTTAGTTTTAGTTTTGAATCGATTTAAAACTAGTGTTGTGTATATATAAACTTCTATCTATATATATGTAGTTGGATTTCTTTCTTTTGTATGTTTGTTTGTTGTTGTTATTGAGTATTTATATAATCTAAATTATCTATAATATTTAATGATGATGATGACCGTGTTTCTTTACAAATCTAAGACCACAGTATCCACATGGAACTGGTTTTTCACTATCAAGGTTAATATAAACCATTGGATGACCTAATGGACCATTACCACCATCACAACCAACTTTATTAGCTTCAATTTCAACTGGTTTAATTTCATTGATCATTTGTTCTGCTGTTTTTTTTGGCTACAAAAGTATAAAGCTGTTAATATCTATGTGTATTGTTGAAAACCCACGACTACTATTACTACTGTACGACTATTGGTTAAAGTAGTAGTGATCGTAACAAAGTAAACACATACAGTAACATTATAAATATCAGAACGTGGTTCGTTGAAGCTGAGAGCAGGGCCTACTGGTTTAATAGCAGCCCAAAGTCTTTGTGTAAAACCTCTTACAATATTGGACATTATTATTATTCTTATTACTATATAAGCAAATGTAAAGAAAAAACAGAAATGAATACAAAAAAAAAAAATCAAAAAAAAAAAAAGACAAAAAAAAAAAAAAAAATCGAATTCGATCAAGGTGATATACACTTTTTTTTGTTTATTTATAAGATTATTACCAAAAAAGCATGTTAGTTTTTAAATATTTAATGGGGCAAAATAAAAATCAGTGTAGTTCTTTTTTTTTTTTTCTTAAGAAGACTATTGTATTGAAATTTAAATTCTCATTTTTCCCAAAAAAAAGACTATAAAAAAACCTCCCGGTACCAACTCATTTTTTCAGATATTATAAAATGGTAAATATAAAAAAAACCAACCAATTCAAGATAAAAGAAAGAGTTAAAAAAGTATCATCTATAGAAAAAGATAAAATTTTATCCAAAACATTGGTCCCAAACAAAGAATCTAAAGAAACCAACAACAATACCGTTTTAGAAGAAACCAAGAAACGTATGGATCAATTTATGAAGCAATTGAATGAAAAAGTTTTAAAATCCAATGATGAAGGTGATGAACAACAAAAGTCTAAAAAGTTGAAATTAAATAATGATAGTACCACTCCTACTATAAAGTTTGAAGATCTTTATCTTGTTTTTAAAGATTAAAACAAATTGTATAATAATAAATACCTCTTGTATATATATCTATATAAATATTATAAATAAATTACATGTTTTTTTATTTTTTATTTCTGTTTTTTTAAATAATTTACACATATAAACGATCATCCTTTAATTGTTGTTGCTGTTGAACAACTTTGTCAACATTGTTAAATAACCGGTTATAATCGTTCTGACAGTAAGGGAGTCCATTTTTTTCAAAATATATAGTATTTAATAATAAACATTGACATTCTACACAACAAAAATGATCAGGATGCCATTTTTTACCCATTGCATTTACGCATCTATACATAACATTGGAATTACATTTTGGACAAATTGGACAAGTATCATTGAAACAAGATTGACATATATATTTTGGTGACTTGTTATGATGGTGATGATGATGATGATGATTGTTACTATTACTATTATTATTATTACTACTGTGATTACTATTTGTAGTATTTGATGAAGAAATGGAAGATATAGAGGAAGATAAAGAGGATGGACTGAGGACGGGTGATTGTGAGAGAGATACGGATAAGAGGGTAGGTGAAGAACTATATTTACTTGGGGAAGTAGGTGAAGATGATAGAGTGACAAAGTTATTACTACTTGAACTTTGTTCAATGGGACGATAAAATGTTTTGGTACCCAACTCTTTTTGACATTTATAACATTTAAAGCATTCCTGATGATAATGGTTACCCTGAGCAACGGCCATGTGGCCTGAAATTGGTAGATTACAAGCAATACAAAATGAAGTTCTAACTTGTTTAGATTGTGAAATTTGATTAATAATCGTGGTGACTTTATCACTACTTCTCGACTTGGCCAATGGTTTTCTATGCGAGGACAACAATGATTTTGGTTCTTGTTGTTCAATGGTTGCAATCATAGAAGGTGTTGTACTAATGGCTGATGGACCAATAATGGATCCCAATGGTGTTGTATTTTTAAATGATGGTGAATTTATGTTTGGTGGTGATGATTGATTTGAACTTGTTGAGTCTATACTAAAGTTTAATATTGATTCTTCTTGTTCCTCGGATTGTTCTTTTAATTTTTCTACTTTTTCTTTAATAATTTCAATATCTTTATGTTTTTCTTGTTGTTGTTGTTGTTCTTGTTCTTGTTCTTTTTCTTGTTCTTGTTCTTGTTTAATTTCATTTTTAATTTCATTATCAATTACTTTTTCAATTAATTTTAAAGAAGGATCTGAAAATGATTTTCTATTTGTTTGAATTTCATTTGATTGATTTATAGTATCATCCAATAATTGTAAACAAGATGTATTTAATTTTGGTATATTTGCCAATTTTTCTAAACTATGTATTTTACTATTATTATTATTATTATTATTATTATTGTTTTGTTGATTTTGATCATTATTACTTTGATTTTGATTTTGAATATTATTATCATCTTCATTATTATTAAATTGAATATCAATTATGGTTTTGTTTTCTAAATCTAAATCATCAGAACTAGTTGAAGTTGTGAGAAAACTTGAAATTAAAGAATCATCATTTGATTTTTCAGGTTCATCATAAGTTGGTGTTGTAAATAAAACATTTGAAACATTGAGTAGAGCATTTCCTTTGGTAAATGGTGATATTTTCATGGTTGATGCTTTGTTACTACCCTCTGGTAATTGAATACTGGCTAGTGTTGGACTTGTATCATCACTATTCTTTAATAATTTAATAAGAGCCGGTGATGAACTTGAAATTGGTGATCCACTAGTATGACGTGGATCATCTTCTGACAAATTCAATGGCTTCATCATTTCACAACTGATGGTAGTTGATCTAGGTGTTTGAGTAGTTGATAATAATGTTGATGGTGATGATGGTGTTGATGATAATGATGGAGTCGATGAGTTGTTTTCAATATTTTGATTATTAATATTGTTGTTTGGATTTTCAGTTGGAGGAAAAGGAGTTGGATAGCCGGGGATATTTGAATTTCTTTTGTATTTGATTAATTGTAAAAACATGACAACGGGGGCAGGTACATGACCTTCGACAATCCATTCACCGGAACCATATTTTGAGGCGAGGAAATGACGTGTCCATTTAAATGTAAATTCTTTTTTATCAGATATATATTCTTTTTCCTTTTCATCATAGAAATAACGAATGTCTGGAATGGAGAGATCTCGAGTATACCATGCCAAATAGACACCATTAAATCTACCACAACCCAGCGTTTGATTGTGTGATGAAGAACGCAACCATTCACCGTCCCAATGATAATCAATCTTTTCCTCTTGGTTATCACCAGTATTTGTGGCAGCATCGATAAACAATGTACCTAAACTAGAGTAATTCCATTCTTGATCCGAGTCTGATGTCTTTATGATTCCACCTTTAATGTTGTTTTTGTATAAAATCTTTAATAACAATCTACGCTCTACTTGATTCAAAAACGATTTAAAATCTGAGTGAATCAATCCATCCAGTTTAATCACCCAATCGGCAATAGATGACAATGAATCTGATTGTAATATCAATTTACTATTATTCAAATATTCAACGATAAATCCATACGTTGTACCTAGATTACCAATCTCTTTTTGTAATAATGTTATATTTTTAATTTCATTTAATGATATACTTTCAATTGGATTTGATGTCTATATATAGATTATATGTTGAGAAAAAACGAGATTAATATGTGTGTGTAAAATTTTTTTTTTAGAAAAAAAAAAACTTGTAAAACCGAGAATTAAAAGAGTAATCATTGCAAATAACACATACCTTTTCAGGAGAATTGTAATATTGAAAATGCGTGGTTGTCAAAACAAACCAATACTTTTTTCTAATTTTGAATATTCCTCCACCCAACTTATAAAGTGCTCCACTTTTATATTCCATTGTGTTTACTTTTTGATTTTGATTATTATCGTTGTCGTCGTCGTTATTATAAATACAAGTTGACTTTGTTTTCCTTTTTAAAAGTTTAAACTTTTTATTTATCTAGATATATAATATGTAAATGATTGATTGTGATTGATGTTGATGATAAATAAGAATGAAAAAAGAAAAAGAGTTAATTTTAAATAAATTTATCAACAATAGCAACTAGGTAACCAACAACAAAGATGTGTTAAGGTAAACAATAACAACAACTAACAATTAATTAATTAAAAAAATAAAAAAACAAACATAAAACACTATTTTCACAACAAAAATTTGATTGTGTGTTTTGTGTGTGTGTGTGGTGGGTGTGTTTATCTTGTGTGTGTGTGTTGATGTTGTGTTTATGTTTTAGTCTCTTTTTGTCTGTCAAGTATTGCGTAAAAGTGGGGATAAGGGGGTGAATGCAAACGGGAGGTTGATGAGATTTTTCTTGGGTTTTTTTAGAAAAAAAAAAAATTGAAAAAAAAATGAAAAAAAATATTTGTTTATTTGAATCAATATCAATGTGCCATGGTTATTTTTTTTTTTTTTCATTTCAATTGTGTATGAATATGATTATATGTGTGTGGGGGATGAATGTGATTTGTGAGATGAAAATTTTTCAAACTAAAGTACTAAATATACTTGTGCCTGTGAAAGGTGAGATAGAAATGATGATATGTGCTGAGAACCAACATTTAAAAAGAAAATAGAAACTAGAAACCCACATTTGGTTCTAAATATATTAAATATTTGAATCCACAAACTAAATTAGGACCCTTTGTGTTTTAAAATAATATAAACATTACCCAAATAATATATATAATTTTAGATGATTTTATATCTCCATTGAGGTTATATTATGATTATGATTACTATTATGATTATGTTTATTATTGTTTCTGTTTCTGTTTATAGTTACACAATAAAAAGAGAGAAAGAGATTAATCTCTTTTTAGGTAAAATAATCATAATGATATATATATCTTTTTTTTATTTTGAAACTACACACACACCCACATACCACACAAAATAAAAAAGAGGGAGTAGAATAGCAATGATAAATTGAAAATCGCAAAAAAATGATATAAAGAGTATAAATCATAGGGAAAAAGGGGTACAATTTTTGCAATTGTAGATTAAATGCCAAATATTACAAATGGCAACATCCACCACAAAATACACACACACACAACATCCTAAATCAAACAAAACAAAGATTAGTACACCATCAATGATAGATGTACATACCTAGATTGAATCGCTTTATATCATGTTACAATTTATATCAAATCAAATTGGTGAGAATAATAGACAAAGAGAGAGAATATGGAGGTGATATGAATAGTAATAGTAAATTCTGGTTTGTGGTGAGTGGGTATTGTCAACATCTACCAATGATGATGTTGTTGATGACGAGAATTGTTGACAATAAATATCATTTACTTGTCAATACCACTATTATATTATTATCATCATCATAATCACCCTTTATATAATTTTACCACCTTTGAAAACCATTGTCATTTTTACTATTTACTAAAAACAACTGTCGTAAAATAGATAATAATAATAAATTACCACACATACAAATGTAAACATTGTTTTTCTTTTTGTTACACCTAAACTTGAATCATGGAATCGTATAATATAATTGAAAGAGTGTAAAGTAAAAAAAAGTAAATTGGAGGAAATAAAAATTATTTGATCCTTGAATTAAACATCGATTAAATAAATTTGTTGGGATGCAGAGTTTTAAATCGAATTCTACACAACTGTGTATTTGTTGTAAAATGAAATGTTCTTTTTTTTCTTTTTTTTTTGAATTAATTAAAATTGAAAAAAAATGAAATATGAATTTCCAGGTTTTTCCAAATGAAATATATAAAAGTTTATAAATGATGTAATAAATTGGAAAATAATAAAATAAATAAAATATTAAAAGTGAATTATATATATATAATGGGAAATAATTGTATAAAAAATTAAATGTGAATGGAATAAATATCAACTCAATGAAATTGATATATTTGTGATTCAGAAAAAGAAAAGAAAATTATAAACAACAGGAAGAGTAATAATTTATTTGGAATTAAATATAAAAAACAAATGTTATAAACACTATTAGTGTTTTTTTATGCGGGTGTGAAGTGGTAGTGGTGGGTTGAGTGTGTGGTGTGAGTATGATAATATATATGAACTTTATATGATTATGATGAAAAAGAGTGTGTGGTAAAACAAAACAAAAAACTATTAGATGCGTGAGATATAGTGTTATTGTTTTTGATGGTGATGATGAAAAAGACTATATTAGAAGAGGTTGAGTTGTCTATATATAAATTCATGAATTTATACTATTATTTAAAAAATTAATAGTAGGTAGTGTCAAAAATATAAAATAAAAAATAATAATAAAAAACGAAATAAATCAAAAATGGGTGTGTGGTGTTTTTTTGGAAATGAAAAAAAAAAAAAAAAAAGAAATGGATGAGTGAGATGTAATGCTTTTTTGTATTGACTTTACCAAAATCATACGCATATCCACATATTTGGTATAATGTTTTTTTTATTTTTTTTAAAGTTTTGTTGATATTGGGGATATCATTGAATATTAAAATTAAAAATTTTAAAAAAAAACAACACACTAAGGTGTAAATGAGGATGATGATGAAAATGAATGATTGTTTTCTAAAACCATTTACATAGATTTAATAGATCAAATCTTGATTTATAAAGCCACAACAATAACAATTGTCATTTTTTAAACACTTACCAAAAAATAAAATGGTAAAAGAAGTGAGTTTTTATTATTAGTGCTAATCTTGGTGGTTATTGTTTTTAAATCGATTGATTTATCAATATCTAATCGATTTAGTTTTTGATCAATGATTGTCGTTGTTATTTTTTTATGTAAATTTAAATGTCAAATAAATAAAGTTGATTGTCGTGTTTTATATACATTTGTTGTTAGTGGGTGAATTAAGTTGATGGATAGAAAAAAAAGAGAATAAATTGAGATAATAAAAAAAAAAAATAAGAAAACAAATGATGATTGATATTATTTTTTGCAATATTTGCACATTTTTAAATTTTTTAAAAAAATAAAAAAGAAAATAAAAGATATTTATCAATATGATATTATTTTTTTTACAATATTTGCACAAAATGGGACAAAAACTGGTTTTTTTAGAATTTTTTTTTTGCAAGAAATTAGTGTTGTGTCGATGATGATGATCTTCATTGATTGATTTTTTGAAATTAAAAAAAAAAAGTTATTGGTTCTAAACACCTCCACATTTTCTTTTTTTTTTAAAAGAACTTGTGTGTGCAATACAAACAAATTTTAAATTAACATTTTATTTGAACACCAAACTCTTTGTAAAATATCATTTTGCATATCATTTAAAGAAGACCAAAGCTCTCTTTGAATCGCAGGTAGACCATTAATCTCCTTTCTTTCGCAAGCGACCAATAAATTATTTAATAGTGCAAGGGTATCTTCTGCCAAACTAGCACCTCCACCATTATTACCATCATGATCGTTTATGTCGTTTACCAGCTTACTTAGTTGAACATGAGATTTTGAAAATGATTCTTGAAGTATATACAATAAAAACAAAGATACTCTTGCCTCTATTAATAGAAAAGGAAACAAAGATATACTAATCGATGGTAAAGTATTTGATGAATTTAATTTAAAAGATGATGACGATGATGAAGAGGAATAGTTGTTCAAATTATTAATATTGTTATTTAGATTTTGACTATTTAAATTATTTTGATTAGAGTGACTATTATTGTATTCATCAAAATGACTAGTGATTGATAATTGACAAATACGAGATTCAAAAGGTTGGATTGTTTCAGTTGCAATGGTAACAATTAAATCTAAGAAATTACATGCACCCTTGTAATCCCATTCCATAATTTTACAATAGGTTGCCTCTTTTAATGAATTGATTGAACTAATAGGACTCTCTGTTCTTTGTATCTCTGCTGCTTTTTGAAAATACTCTGCTGCCTCTTCTAATTTATTCAATTTCTTTAATATCAATGCCATTTCATAATATAATGTACTCATTATACTAAATCTCTTATAATTATGATATATCTAATTGTATAATATTATTAATATATATCTTTAATTTAAAGATAATGAATATATAATTACTTTAATAGCTAATAAATAACAATTGATAGCTTCAGGTATATTTTCTTCAAAACTTATAATATCAGCTTCTGAATTTTGAATTTCATTTTCCCATATTAAATAACCAGAATCTATATAACAAGAAGCCTCTGCAGATGATGAACTTTTCAATGCTTGCTCACATCTACCAATTGATAAACAACAAAAAGCTGCATACATTAAATTATTATCTCTTTTAAAACTATTCATAACTTGTGTAAATTGATCTATTGCTTCTGAATAATTTGGTTTCCTCATAGGAAACTTTTTTTTCTTTAACTTTGCTGATATTAATTTATAAGAATCTATTAGATGACTCATTATTATTATTATTATATTAAAGGGTGTATATCAAAAGATAATTTAAATTTTAAAAAATGTGCTTGTAAGATCATGAAAAAAAATTGATTGATTTTTTTTGCAAATTTTTGTAAAAAAAAATTGAAAACAAGGTTACTATGAATGAGAAATTGTAATACAGGTGGATGTTGTCCAGAATCAATGGGACACCAAACATTACTTTGGAATTATACTTATAATAATTGAATATCAAATACTAAGTGGATATTATAAATAATTTCTTTATTTTTTTTAAACAAAATATTTACTTAATGGATACATATATTCATGAGAATTAAAATAACCAATAAAAAAAGATTTTAGATATTTACTAGATAAAAATAAAGCAAAATCTTTAATAGGTACATCAAAATCTATATGAATAAATTGTAGAGAAAATGTAGATAGTGAGGGGAAATGATCAATTAATTGAATGAGTTGAGATGATTTTAAATTTGTTGGAGTTTGATTTTCCAATGATAAATGTTGAATTTGAGTTGGTAGATTGAAAATAAAATTTAGATTATCATGATCATATAAATCACAGGGACACGATAATGATTTGATATTATTAAATAGATAATCTATTAAATTTAAATTGTAACTATTTCTAAAATCCATATCATCAAATAAAAGAGATTTGAGATTTTTTAAATAATCATACTCGCGCAAATTACTAGTATGATAATCTAGAGAGAAGGTTTTTATATTTAATGATTGTAAATTTGAATGCATTTTAAATGATTGATAATTTATAATTTCGCCACATACAATTGATTGAATATTTGATTGTTGTCTCCATTTTCCCAATAAACTATCCATTAAATTAAATTGAAATTTACCATCATATAATATATTTAAATTTTTTAATTTACTATTATTAATAATTTCTATATTTTCTATTTTATCATCATTACTATCTTTTTCATTATCCTCACTATCACTATTATCACTACAATCACTATCACTTTCATCTATAAAATCATCTTCATAAGAATAGGTTAAACTTGACAAGATTGAATTTTTTGATAAATAATTTGCAAGATTATTTAATAATTGATTATTTGGAAATGACTTTTCATAAACTATTAAATTTGTTATGGTTGGATGATTGATTAAATTTTCTATAAATAAATTGACTCTAGTCCATTTTAATTCTAAATTTTCCAGATTATTTGAAGAAATTAAAATATCTTGAAAAGTTGATTGATTAATTGATTGGTCAATTTTTATAGTTGATAAAGAATTGAATATTAATTTTGAATCACTAGTAATTGAAAATGGTTGATAATCTTTTGAAACTGAATCATTTTTAAAATAAAATTCTTGAACTTCATATTGTTGTATTAAATTTGGTAATATATTGTTTAAAAAACTTTCTTTACTATTATTATTTATATTATTTGATTCTATTTTTTTAATAAAATTATTATTATTATTATTATTTAATATATTTTTTAAATAATTTAATCTTGAATTAATTTCATTCAAGTTAAATGTTGATTTAATTTGATATGATTGATTTACTAATAAATTTGTAATATCTTTAATATCTTCATCTGTTGTTGTTGATGTTATTAATTGATCATTATTATTATTACTATCTTTATTATTATTTAATAAATTTAAAATTATAAAATTTAAATTATTAAAATTTATATCTGGATGATAGAATCTCATATCAATAAGAGAGAAATAAAACTTTCTATTTTCAATTAATAATCTACAATGTTTAAATTCTAAAGCACTTCTAAGATAAAATGATGGATATTGTAATGATGGTACTATATTGTAATAGAAATCTTTACATAAACAACTAATATGATTGATTGCATGACTTAAAACATAGAAATCAAAATGTCTATCAAAACAATGTGAATTTTCTATATAATATATCTTTGCATAATTTACTATGTATTGATTTAAAATTTGTTTAATTAAAGTTTTTGGTAAATTATATAATTGTTGTTGAGCTTGTGAATCTGTATTTATTATTTGTTTTTTATTATTCTTTATCTCTATTTCTATTTCTTGATTTAGTTTTCTTTTTAACTGTTGTTGATGATGATTTTGATTTGTCATTTAAATATAGATATTGATAGAATAAGAAGAGTATTGTAGAATGTAAAAAGTAAAAATAAAAATCAACTATATTTTCATTGTAAAAGACTCGACCAGCGATTGATATTTTTCAACAAAAAAAAAAAAAATTCCAAAAAATTCAAAAAAAATACTTTATAAACTTATCACTGTAAAGATTCTTTTACAAATTATAAAAAGACTTGTATTAATATCTTTTAAATATAGAAAAAAAAAAAACTAATGATCACTTTTGTAAAAAAATAAAAAATCGAAAAAAAATAAAAAAAAATACGAAAAAAAAATAACGAAAAAAAAAATATCTTTTTTTACTCAACAACGACCCTTACAGATATATAATCTTTTTTGATGCATCATAAGTTGTGTGTTTTTATCTGACATCATACATGATAGGAAAAAAAAAATTAATAAAATAAAAAAATAAAAAACTATATTATCATATAGGGATTAATCAATGAGATCTATATCATGTGATAAAAAAACAAAAAAGATGTTCAAATTTTGTTTATTATTTGTATTTTTTGATGTGATAGGAATCTAATTTAGGATATCCATTGTTTTTCTTTTTTACCCGTCTTTTTAAAATACCCGTTAGCGTGCCTGGGTACCCAATTTGCAAAAAAAATCAATCACTCGAGATGGTGAACGAAATATTTTTGCGGAGTTGACCTTTCTCCACATAAACTCATCATCACATGATGTGATTTACCCTCTTTTTTACATAATATTTACGTTTTTTGATGATTTTTTGCACAAAAAAAGTTTTTTTGTAAATTTTTTAATTTTTTTTTTTCTCCAACCATACTCTCCTCTCGCTCTCTCTCTAAATTTTTTTCTCTTTGCCTATTTCATTTTTTTTGTGTACAATTTTTGTTGTTCTCTACAGATAAATAATAATGTCCCAAAAGAAAAACGACGTTTCCTCTTTCATTAAAGATTCTTTAATCGGTGGTACTGCTGGTGGTATCTCAAAGGTAATTAATTTAATAATTAATTTTTAAATTGAAAAGATCAAAATTGGATTTTTTTAAATTACATGTTTGACCAAATTATTCGTTATTATTTTATATACTAATTTTTAAAATTATCAATTCTATTTGATATGTTATTTTATAATTATTTAGACCATTGTCGCCCCAATTGGTAAATATTATTATTATTATTATTATTTCATTTAAATTATTTAGAATATTTATATTAACATTTAAATATTATCATTATTATAGAACGTGTTAAGATTTTATTACAAGTTCAATCTGCTTCAACCCAAATTGCTGCTGATAAACAATACAAAGGTATCGTTGATTGTTTTGTTAGAGTTTCTAAAGAACAAGGTGTCGTTTCCTTATGGAGAGGTAATCTTGCCAACATTATTAGATATTTCCCAACTCAAGCCCTCAACTTTGCCTTCAAAGACAAATACAAGAAATTCTTTGTCCGTCACTCCCCAAAGGAATCCCCAATGAAATTCTTCGTCGGTAATTTATTATCTGGTGGTGCTGCTGGTGCCACTTCCCTCTTATTTGTCTACCCATTAGATTTTGCCCGTACTCGTTTGGCTGCTGATATCGGTACTGGTGCCAACAAACAATTCACTGGTTTGGGTAACTGTATCTCTACCATCTACAAGAGAGACGGTTTAATCGGTTTATACAGAGGTTTTGGTGTTTCTGTCGGAGGTATCTTCGTCTACAGAGCTGCCTTCTTCGGTGGTTACGATACTGCTAAAGGTTTATTACTCAAGGATCCAAAGAAAGCTTCCTTCTGGGCTTCATGGGCTATCGCTCAAGTTGTCACTACCGCTGCTGGTGTAATCTCCTACCCATTCGATACTGTCCGTAGAAGAATGATGATGCAAGCCGGTCGTGCTGATATCTTATACAGCAGCACTTGGGATTGTTGGGTAAAGATTGCCAAGAATGAAGGTCCAGCTGCCTTCTTCAAAGGTGCTCTCTCTAACGCCATTAGAGGTTCAGGTGGTGCTTTAGTCTTAGTTATCTATGACGAAATCCAAAAAATGTTAGGTTTTGAAGGTGGTGTTGGTTCTGAATAAACTAATAAACTGATTGTAGTCTTTAAACAAGTTCAAATCATATAAGGGTTTAAGGTTTTTTTTTTTTTTTTTTTTTTTTTTCTAAAAAATTTTTCTTCGTTTTTTTAAGAAAGAAATATCTCCAAAAACAGGTCCCAATGTGCAGACAATAAGATGATAAATCTATTTTTTAAAATATTATGTAATTATTGATTTAAAATTCAAAACCTTGAATTCAGACTTTTCATAAAGACTTTTAGGAGTCATGAATCTTTATGGTTCATGGCCTTTTAAATCAAACTTGGGATAGTTGAAGTACCATTTATGTGTTGAAATAAAACTAAATATGAAAATATGTTAAATAGGTTGAGAACGATTAAATTTTGTTGGATTCATTTATCAAATATAAATCTTTCATAAAGTTTATATAAGCAAACAGATTGAATATTAAAATATACATATTTATTTATTTAATGTAAAATGAACAATTGAACCAAATAAAAAGTGTTGAATAATAGGGACTTTGGTCATTACATCGTCAAAAAACTTTTTCATCATACCATGTTGAATTTTTTCCCAACTTGAACTACCACTGATATTAAAGAGATCACGAGAGTGTTCATGGAATGGACCTTTTTTAACAGTGTTTATGTATTTGATACAAGCAAAATACATGTAATCTTGATAATATTGGTCAACAGTTTTTTCAATCAATATACTAGAGGGTTTTAAATTTAAAGTGTTGCCAGCCAATTGAGCACCGCCCCAAATGAATGGAATGAATTGATAGTCGTCTAAACTCCAAACACCATGAGTTCCAGCAGGTTCAAGACCATAGACTCTTTGTAATTTTCTAACTAATTCCAAATAGGCGGGGAATAATTTTAATGCCATGGCGACTTCATCTTCATCATCAAAAGCACCTATACGCTCTAAACAATACATCCATACAACAAAATGCAATTCATGACCTGTACCATAATCCAAACGAGTTTGATTACCCATTGAGTCTAAAAAGTAGGGTGTCAATTCAATGATTGCCTTGTGAAATTGTTGTGGTAATATTTGTTGATGTAATTGTTCAATATTGTCCACAAGTTTTTGATAAAATGTTCTATAGGCTTTATTACCGTATCTCATTGGTTGGGCCAATGGTGGGATACTATCAATCCATAATTCCAGTTCCTTAATCATTTTAATTATATTTTCTGTTAACTAGAGATGATATTTATAAATGTGTATTAATATATATAATATATAATTATACTACCCTTTTATAAATATAATTACATTTGATATTTTAGTTTCAGTACTATTTGGTTTATTAACAATTTTATCACCTAATCTTTGAATAAAATCAATAAAGTGTTTACATTGTTTTGTACAAAGGAATTTATTTAATTCTGTTTGATCGGTAATGATTTTAATAGGTTTTACAAATACATGATTATTTATATCGATTGGTTCAATTTCAACATGTTGTGCTGATACAATTGATGTAGCTGATGGTACATAGTTTGCCATTGTGTATGTGGATATTTAAAATTGATGAAATGAAATGTAATAAAAAAAAAAAAGAATTTGCTTAAAAATGTAAAAAAAATCAAAAATCATAAATTTCATAAAAAAATCAAATACACGTAATATGGACATAGATAGATAAAAATAACTATTGTAAATACAATACTATTTATTCTATATGAGATAAATCCACCAATTTAAATTTCTTTTTAGAAAATTTATAATATTCAATGAGACCCATTTTCCTTAACAATAATATTTCATTATAAAATAATTGATTATCATTCTCATTACCATCATCATCTATTGCATTATTATTATTATTATTATTATTAATCTTTACACTATTATTTACATTATTATTATTACTATTGTTATTATTTAAACTTAATTGTAAATCTTCAAGATCAATAAAATTTGAAAAATCCTCTTCTTGTTGTCTTTTGTATTTATAGGTTGTTGTTGAATCGATTTGTTCATTTTCATTCAACTTTTTAGATTTTTGTTGAAAAGAGTAGGCATGATTCATGAGGTATTGCAAGATATACATTAGATTATAGACATCAAGAGATTGATCTTTTGATGTGGGATAAAGATGATTTCTTACTTCAGGCAACATCAATAGATACTCTAGTAGTTGCCTATTGATTTGATTTCTAGATTTAATTTCATTTGTTTTGTCTGTGAGATGCTGATACCCTGTTTTCAAGTCTTGCTTTATACCTTGATTCATGCGCTCTATATCAGAGACTCTTTGCTTTTCAATTTCAATCGATTGTTTTGTATTTTCAATTTCCTTGATCAAGTATTCATTGTATTGATCAATGTCTTGTGATAATTTGACAAACTCTAATTCCATTTCATTTCTAATGTTTTCATAGGTAATGTTTATTGATCCCGATTGATCATGAATCTTACTAGATTGTTCAATCTCTTGAATTTGTGTTTTAATCAATTGTATTTTTGATTCAATTAATCTAATTCTCTATGTTTAAATGATAACAAGTATTAATATTTATATCTATAATAAATATAGATAAGATCATAAATAAATAAATTTATAATACCTTTGGAACAGTTTCTTTATATATATTTAAATGGTCAGCTAAATCTATTTCGCTTTGATAAAGAGTTTGATTTACTTTTTTTAATTTCTCTTTCAACTCTATGATATCGTTTTTTAATGTAAAGATAATAACTTTATTATCTTCATCTTGATTTTGATTATTATTATTATCGCTAATATGATTGTAATTATTTAAACTTAATTCATCAGAGTTGTTATTCATAATTTACATGAAATGAAAAAAACAGCAAAAAAAAAAAAAAACAAATTCCATTGCGAAAATTTTGTTTTTTTGTATGAAATTTTATTTTCTCAATATTTCAAATCTGTCATTCATCTATCGGCAATAGAAGCCTTGTTGTATGGCTATGGAAATAGTTGTCGGTGATTGGATAAATAAACTAAACTTAAGTGCAATTAAATCATATTTGTTTTCTTTTTTTTTTTTTTGAAAAATCATTTTTAAAGGATCTATTTAGAGACATATTTTAAGACTCTATATAAATAATTTATTTAAGGATTAATTTTCATATAATTTAAAATGATTGGGGACATTAATTGACTACCAGGGAAACGACCAAGAACACCTTTAATACAATCAATTTCCGAAAATTTACAAACATTATCAATAAATTCAAAGTTACTATTACTCTTACTACTGGTCAACTTTTGATCAACTAAAATAGGTTTACAAATTGTAAATGGAACGGGTTCACATGAATGATCACCAGTCAATACCGGAGTTGAATGATCACCTGTAAGACAGAGACTAAATAAACCTAATCCTTGTTGTTGGGCCACTGCCAAACGTTTGATAATGTCGGCCAACATCTTGTCAATCTTTTCAAGAAATTCTACTTTTAATGGTGCGTTTTTATCATGTCCAGCATCGTCTACGGCTTTGATATGAAGGAAACCAAATTGATATTGTTTATCTTGATCGAGCAAGGTGGTTATCAATGTGTCGGCCTTGGATTGTAAATCAGTGTGATAGTCACCTGTGCCACCTGGTGCGTCGACAATATCAATTTTAATAGACATACCCAATCCTGCGATAATGCAAGTGGGGGCAATCATAAAGGCCTTGAGATTATATTTCTCTTGAAAAGTGGGGGCCTCGACACACACACCACAACCACGCAACAACACGACATTGGCAGGTGGTAATCCTTGTTTACGTCTCTCGACATTGATGGGATGGTCCTCTAAGGCCTTTTGTATTTCAAGTGACAGTTCATTGACAACTTTACTAGTCAACTGTGCGTCAAAAGAGTCGTTTAAAGGTTCTGCTTTGAGTAATGGTAAATTATCTTTTAATGGGTCAGTGCCAGAGATGGCATCGGTTAAATTTGCACCTCTGACTCTTACACCACATCTATGTTCAGTGGCGTATTTAACGTCGACTTGATATTGAGGAAATGAAGGCAATTTTAAACCAGTTAGATATTCACATAAAGTTGGTCCAAGGTGTTCAAAATTTCTATCTGCTCTTCTCGATGTAACGATGCCTGTTGTTTTATCCATTGTTGCAAAATTTGATTTAAATGCAATATCACCTGGTCTCATTTCCAATCCTGCACCCATTGATTCAAATGCACCTCTGCCTCTATAATAGGTTCTAGGATCATATCCAAATATTGAAAGATGTGCTGTATCTGATCCACATGCTAATCCTGGTTCAACTGGATCCATTGATCCATTAATACCAGTTTCTAAATTTAATTTTATAAATTAATAATCATTTATTAATATTCATTAATATTAATTAATTATTACCTGCCATTGCATCCATTGTGGGTGTATTTGCAGCTTGTAAAGTTGTTTGTCTATTATATTGAGGTAAAGATGCATCACCTAATCCATCTACCATTACAAACACCATTTTAGGATCTGTCATTTTTATATACTATATATATTATACACAATTAATTGTATCTTTTTTACAATCATTAAATATGCGAAAATGAAAAAAAAAAAAGATCTTCTTTTTTTTTTAAAAAAAATTTTGATTTTTTTTAATTTCTAAATTCTAAAGTATTAGAATGACAGATAATTGTTTTTTTTAATATATAGAAATAAATTTTTAAATAGATTAATTACAATTAAAAGAATAGAAAATATTTTTTTAATATAAATTCAATAGATAATTTAAATCAAGATCAAGAATTTTTAAAATGGATATCAACATTTTCAAATAAAGATATTAGAATTGGTTTAAATATAAAGAATATAGATGAGTTTAATCAATTTTTGAATCACAAGTACAAATATTTAATCAATAGTATAAATTTTACAAAAAAACTTAGACAATCTTTTGATTTGGTTGGATTTGACAAAATAGTTTATTTATCTTTAAAATGTTCAAAAGAGTTTAACTTTCAAGGAACATTGCCAGAGTCTATAAGAGAATTAGAATTACAATCATCAAAAGGTTGTCAAGATAGAGATATAGATGGAATACTATCTCAATTGGGAAATAGTAAAATAAGAAAACTAAGTTTACCATTATATAGAAAAACACTATTTTTAAAAGAGTATCAATTACCAATGACTTTATGTGATTTCAATTATCTAAGTCATGCAAATAGTTTTCAATTTATATTTCCAAATAATCAGCAAGTATTTAAAAATTGTAAAATCATCATTACCTCTAAAGAGGATTTGAAATGGGCACAGGAAAATAAATGTATTTCAAATATTGGCATTGGTGATTTAGATTGCCCCATTACTCTAGACTTGATCCCTAGTCAAATTAACCAACTCGAAATTAAACACAATATGAAGATAGATTCATTACCAGATCACTTGGAAAAATTAACACTCTCTAGTCATCTTGGAAATGGAGTCAAACTTGGTTCAAAGTTGGAATATTTTTCTGGTTTTGGTTTCTTTCGTGAAAAATTAACAAGAGAATCATTACCTTTTAGTTTGAAAACACTTTTGTTACATTTTTATGACCAACCTTTGGATCATGGTCTTTTTCATAATAATTTGTCTAGTTTGACATTATCATCATTTAATCAACCACTTGAAAGAGGAGTTTTACCAGAAACTCTCACACAACTTTATTTACCAAATTTTAATCTACCACTTGAATCACTTGTACTACCATCTAAACTAAAAGAGTTGGATTGTTCAAATTTTAATAATACTCTAGAGTCAAATTCATTACCTAAATCTCTGACAAAACTGTGTTTTCCAAATTTTACAAAATCATTTCCATTTAAATGTCCATTGGATAATTTAAAACGACTATCAATTCATACTTGTAACAACTCTGTGATCAATATTATAGGAAATTTATTAAAAATTAAATTAATTATAAAAAATATTGATTCTGATTTAAATTTAAGAGATACTTGCATTCAACAACTTATTATAAAATGTACTCTTAATAATCAATCTATAAGAATAGAATCTTTACCCAAACATTTACAAACACTCTATTCTTCAACATTGGAAATTAAATCTTTATCAAATGAATATTCATTTAAATTTAAAACAAATAAAGAAACTTTAAAAAAGAGATATTTTAAATGATTGAAAAAGATGTAATCAAGTGTATTTTATTTATTATTACTTTTATTTTTAGCAATATGAATTGAAGGTTTTGATTTTTGATTAAAGTAATCCAAAAGATTTTGTTTTGATCTATCACCTCTGTATGTAGATTCATCTCTTTTACCATCTTTGAAAAAGTATAGAGTTGGAAAACCTTTGATATCAATTTTATCACAAATTTCTTTGTTGTTTGTACAATCGAGAGCTGCAAATACACCACTTTCACTCTTGCTTACAATATCTGCTGCTTGAGCATAGGCTGGTTTCATTTTTTCACAATGACCACAATTTGGACTATAAAACATTACCAAAGCATTTGCATTATTTGAAAGAAATGATGTATAATTTCTTGAACCCAAATGATAGACTGTAGATTCAATTTCTCTCCATGATCCTGGTCCTCTAGTTGGTGAAATTGGTGATAATGGTCTATTATATTGTATTAGTGTAAGTTTTAAAATCATAAAACCAATAATACTATACTTACTTTAATATGAATTTTTCTAAATTTGATTTTGTTTTAGGAGCTAAAAATTCAGAGACAAGTGAACCTTTGGTGTAATAGATTACAAGGGGAGACTCATCAATCTTATGAGTATTTTTAATTGAAAACTCTTTATCTAGATCCACAACACCAAATTCTACTGTTCCACTATCATGATTCTCTGCTACTTTTGAAAATAATTTTAAAAATTTAAAATTATCTTTTGATCCTAAGAATATAAATTGTTGTTAATATGTATATAAATATTTATATAGATATAAAACACTGTTATTTAAACACTTTTATTATATTTACCTGATCTATAATATAAGACAACAGTAGGTTTTGGGTTTCTTGTAAATTGATCCAATGTTTTTGATGTTAGTTCTTTTATATTTGATTCTTCAAAATCAATTTCACTAGATTGTATAACATTAATCAACAAGAATAAAAATACAAATATTGTTTTTGTATATTTCATTTTTTATCTCTCTTTTTTTTTATTTAATTAATGAATGATGATAAAAAAAAAAAGACCCCTTTTAAATAAAGTGGGTTTTTGATTTTGTGTGTGATGACAAGGTTTGTATTTTTGAAGAATATTAATTTTTAAAAATTCCTAAATTTAGGTCCCTCACCCCCTTTTTAGTATATTTTTTTGAATTAATTCATTATCATATAAAATAGAATAAACAATAATATATTGTGTTACACTGTAGACCTAAAATTGGAATCCTAAAAATATGAATGAAAAAAAAAAGATCAAAATATTTAAAAAATTCAAAAAAAATTCAAAAAAAAAAAAAAATTTAAATAATTTATGTGTGAATTTCATGTCACGATACATTCTTTAAGATAAATATATAACACACAATGAGTAGACGTAAAGTTGCTTATTTCTATGATAGTAAGTTTTCGAGTTATATACAACAGCTCTATACATCTATCCATGCTAATCTTAAAGTTAAATTCATCTAGATGAAGTTGGTAATCATTTCTATGGAGCAAACCATCCTATGAAACCACATAGAATGAGAATGACTCATAATCTTATTTTAAATTATGGAATCTATAAAAAGATGCAAATATTTGTAAGTGTTGTTTGTTGTTTGTTGTTGTTGTCATTGTATAAATATAGAAAACTTTAATATCTAATAATAATAACATTACAGAGACCAAGAAAAGCTACAGATTTAGAATTAACAAACTTTCATTCAGATGATTATATTAAATTCTTAAAACTTGTAACACCAGATAATATGAATGACTATGCTAAAGAAATTGCTAAATGTAAATATCATAGTATAGTCTTGTTTGTAGTTAATAATAGTAATATTAATATTAATTAATAACTACCTATTCTTTTTTAAATTCTCTCTTTATTTTAGTTAATGTAAGAGAAGATTGTCCTGTTTTTGATGGAATGTACAACTTTTGTCAAATTTCATCAGGAGGATCCATTGGATGTGCAGTAAAGATCAATAGTGGTGAATCAGATGTTGCTGTAAATTGGGCAGGTGGTCTACATCATGCAAAGAAATCTGAAGCTTCAGGTTTTTGTTATACAAATGATATTGTATTGGCAATTTTAGAATTATTAAAGTATAGTATTTAATAATTTGTTAATAGTAGTTTGTAATAAGAAATTATATATATTAATATATAATTAAACAATAGACATCATCAAAGAGTTTTATATATAGATATTGATATTCATCATGGTGATGGAGTTGAAGAAGCATTTTATACAACAGATAGAGTAATGACAGTATCATTTCACAAGTTTGGAGATTATTTCCCAGGTACAGGTGATGTCAAGGATTTAGGTGCAGGTAAAGGTAAAAACTATTCATTAAATTTCCCACTCAAAGATGGTATCGATGACGAGAGCTATCAATCCATCTTTAAACCAATCATGCAAGCCGTCATGGATTTCTATAGACCAGGTGCCGTTGTACTCCAGTGTGGTGCCGATTCATTGACTGGTGATAGATTGGGTTGTTTTAATCTAACACTTAGAGGCCATGCTCAATGTGTAGAGTTTATGAAAAAGTTTAATGTACCTTTGATTGTGCTGGGTGGTGGTGGTTATACCATTAAAAACGTTGCTAGATGTTGGACCTATGAAACCTCTATTCTCGTAGACTCTGAATTAACCGATGAACTCCCATACAACGATTATTTGGAATACTATGGTCCCGAATACAGACTTCACATCACCCCCAACAACATGGAAAATCAAAATTCAAAAGATTATTTAGAAAAGTTAAAGTATGTTTATTATTTATTTATTTATTAGTAATATTTGATTATTTAGTATTATTAACACCACTTTAATGTAGAATTAATTTATTAGAAATATTAAGAAATTTAAATCATGCACCAAGTGCACCTCAAACTGAAATACCACCAGATGCTTTTAATTATTCAGATGATGAAGAAGATGAGGATCCAGATATTAGAGTATCAGAGGCAGAACGTGATAAAAGAATATCACATCCTGCTGAATTGTCAGACTCTGAAGATGAAGATGGTAGAAAGAATGAAAGTAATGGATTGGAAGCTACTCCTACTCAAAGACGTACAAGTAGAAATCAAGTCCCCATCACTGCCTATGATAAAGAAAAACCAATTTATGATATAAAATTTCAAAGAAGACAACAATTTGATGAAGATGTTGAAATGAAATTAAAAAAAAAAAAGAAAAAAAAAAATTAGAAAACTTGATACTATTATTACTATTATTAAACAAACATACAATAAAATATAAATAAAAAAAAAAAGTCTTTTACCAAAAGATATTTTTTAATCTAGATTTATATTCTTGGAAAAAGAAAATAGAAAAAATTTTGAAAAATCAAAATTTTGAAAAAACAAAAAAGAATAGTAATATGTCATTCGTTTTTTCATTTGTTTATCATATCAGTAATAATGACAAAGAGAAGATTAAGTAATGATGATTATTTTGATCATTTAAAATCAGATAGTTCATTTTATTCAATATGGAGAAATTCATTTATTAGAAAAAACATAAGAAATAAATTATGTAGTAATATAGTAATTGATATCAGTTTAGATGATTTAGATCAAGAGTATAAATATTTATCATTATTTTCAAGTCAAGATAAAATAGAAAACAATATATTGATTTCATTGACTATTGAAAGTAAATCTCTTTTGAATCAATATGTTGTTCATCCACATAAACATATAATCAATAGTATATGGATACAACCAGATGAAGAAAATGATGATTATGATCAATATGAACAAGAAGAAGAAAAAGAAGGAGAAAAAGAACAAGAAGATATAGAATCTACTTTTAAAATATTTGATTGTAATCTAATTCATGATGGTGTAATTAAATTTGGTTTTCATCCCTTTTATTCAGGTGTCAAGTTATTGGGTACATTACCAAATTCATTAAAAGAGATTTGTTGGCAAAGTGATGGTGATAATTTTAATAATACTGATCTAGATAATCTATTATCAACCAACCTACCTATTGGTTTAGAGACATTGTATCTTCCTTTTCATTATAATATCGAAAAGGATATTCATTTGCCCAGTTCTCTTGAAAAGTTGGTATACAATTCAAATGGTTGTAAAAATCTAGAAAAGTTTATAGTACCACCAAATAAAACATATAAAGATTGTGTACCAGATATCAATAGTATTAAAGATTTACAATGGTTGGAAAACCAAAAATGGGTGACAACTATTTCAATTGTTTCTTTACCATGTGATCTCAAACTAGATCTAATACCAAATCATATTACATGTTTGACATTGAAAAATGAAAAGGTATTGGCAGGTGGTTCACTACCAGAGGCATTAGAGTCATTAAGATGTAAATACATTCATATAAATGGTATGGTATTACCATCCAATCTCAAACATCTTTTTGTTGATACTTGGGAAACCAAAACAGTCTTGCCAAATTCTTTAGAGTCATTTACAGTCTATTCTTTTAATCAACCTCTACAACAAAATTCATTACCACCCAATTTAAAGAAACTAGAACTCTCAAATTATAATCAAGATTTAAAGGTTGGTGTCTTACCCCAATCTCTGACTAGACTAGATCTTGGATCATTTAATAAACCTCTATGCAAAGGTGTCTTGCCCTATGGTCTCAAAGAGTTGATTATCCAAAAATTTAATAATACTCTTGGCCAAGATTCTTTACCAAAGTCGATAACCACGTTGGAGATGTATGCATACAAAGGTTCATTTCAAGATATTGGTTGTTTAGAAAACTTGTCAACTCTTGGAATTCTTTTCCTCTGCCCATCCATTTCATCTTTATTGTCCAATGTCAAGGTTAAGTTAATATTTAAAGATATCTCTCCTAATCTCTGTTTATCAAATACCTCTATAAAAGATCTTGAGCTAGTTACTGTAGGACCATCACAAACAAGAACACTACATACAGGTCTATTACCAAATGGTCTTGTTAGATTAAATGTAAACAAAATTCCAATTCACACCAATGATATCATTCCCAATGGTTGTGTATCTCTACACTCTACTCTGCCTATAAAATTTGATATTTTACCTCCCTCTATTAAATTTATTAATAATAAATCAATAAAAAACTATTTTAATCTTTAGGTTCACAAAATCCAAAGTTAATGAGAAGAGATCTTTTGAATTGAATTGCTGAAAAAGTTTCCACACTTTGAAAAATCAAAAAAAAAAAAAAAAAACTCGTTTCATTTTACAATCATATGATCAAAGAATAGAGATTAGATGAAAACAAGTAATGACACAATACAAGAAAGCAATGATGTTGATAAAAGAATATTAAAAAAAGTTAAATATAATGATAATAATGATAATAATGATAATGATCAACAAGTAGAGAATGATAATGATCATCAAGATAAAGAGATGATATCATTAGATAATAGTGGTAGTGATAAAAAGAAAAAAGAACAAAAACAATATATCTATGGAAACTATTATGGTTATTATAATTATCGTACACAAGATGAAAGATTTAAATTTTTAATTAAAGAATACTTTTATCAAAAGAAATGTTTAGATATTGGTTGTAATTTGGGTAATGTTACTTTTCACATTGCAAAAGAATATGAACCTAGTTTTATAACTGCTATAGATATTGATAGAAATCTAATCAATGGTGCTTCAAAACATTTACAACAAGAAAAGAATAGTTTTTATGAAAATCAAAGAAATTTAAAATATAATAATAATAATAATAGTAGTAAAGTTAAAACAACAACAACAACAACAAATAATAAAGAAATTAAAGAAGAGATAAAGAATTATAAAATTCCAACGACAACAATTTGTACATCAAATCAAAATATTTCCAAACAACATTTTATACCAATTTCATTTAGATTATTACCTAGTATACCAATTGAAGGATTATCTAATCAAACACAATATCCTTTTAATTTATTATTTCATTGTCAAAATATACTTTATAGTTCAAAATATGATTTAGAAAATCATTATGATGTTATATTAGGGTATGATTACATGTATTATTTGTTGTTGTTTATTATAATATACTAATACCTTTTTACTACTATATATAGATTAAGTTTATCAAAATGGATTCATTTAAATTCAGGTGATGAAGGTATAAAGAAATTCTTTTATAAAGTTTATAAATTATTAAAACCAGGAGGTATATTTATCTTTGAACCACAAGATTTTAAAGGTTATTCAAAGAGAAAGAATCTTACTCCATTGATTAGACAAAATTATAATGAAATCAAATTTAAACCAATTGATTTTATTCCATTTTTAATTGATACCGTTAAATTTACTAGTTTTCAAGAAATTTATAATCCTACCAATAATAATGAAAGTGAAAGTAATGAGAAAAAAGGATTTGAAAGATCAATTTACAAGATTATTAAATAAATAATAATATAATTATATAAAGAATTTGTTTTTTTTTTTTTTTTTTATTTAAGTTAAAATACATTCCGTTTTCCTAGCTAGTAATACTACTATTACTACTGATATATATCATGATTTTATTGAGGAGGTGGTGGAGGTGGAAGATCATGGAAATCATAACCATATTGAGAAACAGGACGAGCTGGTGGAGGTGGAAAATCAAATGATGATGGAGGTGGGGGTGGGAGATCACCAATAGATGGTGGAGGGGGTAAACCATTGCCACCACCGCCAAAGGATGGAGGTGGAGGTGGGAAATCACCCATCATTGGAGGAGGTGGTGGAAGATCAAAGCCACCAGAGGGTGGTGGGGGTGGGGGTGCATGAACAGAGGTACGTTGTGATGGAATGGGTGGCACTGAAAGTGATGGGGGTGGAGGTGCAGAGGTTCTTTGTGGTGGTGCAGAAATGGGTGCAGGTGGGCCTTTTGGCACACCAGTTGGTTGTGGAGAGTATGAAGGAGAGGATTGATAAGTGGGTGTACTAGAATTTGAATTTACAGGTGGTGCAAGACCGCCAGTGGAACCGTTGAGATTGGCTGATGAATTGGAGTGATTTAATTGGGCTGAATCTCCCATTGAATAATTTACTTGTTTACGTACAAATTTAGTTGGTGCCTTGGCTGAATCAACTTCAATTTTCTTTTCTTTAAGTGTAGATCTATATGATTTTGTTGAATCTGGTGTATTAAATGCTTGTGTACCTGTTGAATCATGAATCATATTTACTCTCTAATTTTTATTGTATTATTAGTATATATGTATTTGTATACATTATATATAGATATTAAAACATACTTGAGTTAAAGTAGCAATTTCAATACTAATTTTTTCAATTTCATTTGATTGTAATTGTAACAAGGTAGTGATATGAGTACCAATGGTTTGAATATGATAGGCAACATTTAATAAAGCATTTTTAGCATAACCTTGAGTTTGTTCATAAATTTGAGCAGTATCACCACCACTAACATAGGCTGATTTACAATAATTTGAAATTTGTTCCATTTTACTATGATTGTCCATCAATTCTGCTAAAGCTGCAGGAATTGTGGTTTGTGAGTAAACATTGATATCTAATCCTTCGTTACTCATCTTTTTATCTATATATATAAAATAAAGAGAGGAAAATATAAAAAAAATAAAAAAAGAGGTAATAATACAAATATATATATGATAAAAGAAAAAATGTACAGAGATTATATTGGTGAAAGAGTGAAAAAAAAAATAACAAAAAAAAAAAAAAAAAAAAAAAAGTATTTTTTTAAAATTTTTTTCTTTTTTATTTGGG